>BQKN01000064.1:637115-673396 GCA_022839385.1 Asparagus kiusianus
CGCAAGCGAGTGACCGCAAAACAGGAGCTCGCGATTTGTTCGACAAATAAGGAAACAAAGTTGTAATTTTCATTTCTTTTTATTTGATTTTCGTTGTAACCTGATCTTATAAAAAGACCGGATCTTTGTAATCGATAAACAATTACCAAGAGTGTACAATGGAATCAGTAATGAAGAAAGCAACAATTTTTCCCGCGAACAGTAGGTCAAGGGTGATCGAACTCCGTGATCATTTATTTGTGTTTGTGTTTGTTATTGGCACATTTTCTCTTATATTAATCTTATATCGCCTATTGTTCTCATTTTTTACATTATCTCACGTTTATATCACCTTTGTTTAATTACATATCCTTGCATACAACTCATTGTATATCATATTGTTAGGATATTATTTGTAAAGTTTTAATTTGACATCGTAATCGGATTAGATTAGCAAATACCCTATTCACACCTCTCTAGGGTACTTTCAGATGATACACAAGGTGAAGACTTCTCATTCAAAAAGGGCGATCTATTTGAAAGCAAGGAGAAATTGATTTATGCACTTTGTTTGTAGGCGATAAAAAACTATGTCAAGTTTAGGCATATGAAAAGCAAAGATGGCGGGCACGACAATGTTGTTCGTTTTTACCGCAAAGATGGTGAGGAAGAAGATAGTGGTGGGCGTGACAATGGAAATACAAAATGTCACTGGAAGCTTAATTCACACTTGGGGGTAAGAGTACGTAGGTAATTTAAAATAACACACTACAACAGACTTCACATATATAGCAATCCTCGATTAGAGATGAATCATAAACATGAGTCCATCTCTTTCATATATCAGTTGATTATGCCTAAACTAAGAGAGGACCTTGATCTAGGGCCAAAGGATTTTCGTATTTTAGTGCATAAAGCGACCAACTTGAATGTACCATACAATAAGTGTTGGAATACTCAAAGGAAGGCGATGATAAAAATATTCAGAGATTAGGACAAATCTTATGAGATCTTACCACATTATCTTGAAGCACTCAAACAAGAAAATCTGGAGACAGTGTACAAAGTATCATCAAATCTTATTGACGACGGAGATAGATGATTCACATGGGTATTTTGAGCGCCTGGGCCTTGCATTGAGGGATTCAGATATTGTCATCCTATTCTTAGCATTGACGACACCCACTTGTACAATAAATATAATGATGTTTTGCTCGTTGCAACCAGAGTAGATGTAGATGAGAGTTTATTTTCTTTGGCCTTTGTAGTGGTTAATGTTGAAAACACAGAAAATTGGGCATGGATTTTTACATGCATTAGAGATCATATCCCTAGTGTGTGAACACGGTCAATTACATTCATATTTAATAGAATGAAAGGAATTCCAATAGCACTCCAACGATATTTTCTGTCGCTGTATCAATATTGCTATTACTTACAACATATTAAGGACAACTCAAGAGAAAGCATGGACAAGTGCATCTTCAAGATCTTCTTTAGCAAGCTAGATTTGTAACGGAAAAATTAGTTTATGAGCAAATATAAGAGAAGATTAAGTCCATTTCATAAGCTACACATGATTGGATCGAGACTAATTTGGGTCCGAATAATATCGATAGGTGGGCCTTATGTGAAGATGATGAGAAACGATTTTGTATGATGACCACTAACACTTTTGAGAGTTTCAAGGGTGTGCTTAGAGGAGCACGTGGTATACAAAAATACACTCATTAGTTACAAAAATATTTTATAGACTTAATAAATTCTTCCTCAGACGATGTACACTTAGAGCAAATATACTGTCGAAGTTGACGCTGAAAGTTGAAGGCATATTAGCGGATCAGATTGTGCAGGCTCGATCATATCGTGTCATTAGATACAATTTTAATGTATGGGAGGTCATTGAGGGAATATCACATAGAGAAAATTACTCTTATTAAGTTAATATGCTAGTGGATCAAACTTGTACATGTACTTGTAATATATCACAATTACAATGGCTTCCTTATTCCCATGTTATAGCGGCTTGTTAGGATCTACAAAGGGGTGGGAGGATATCACATTATACATTCTCCACAAATTGATATTCAGCTTATAACTACCAACAAACATACAAAGAGTGTTTTCATCCACCATATGATAGTCAACATTAGACACAAGGCAGGCCACATATTTTACCTCCTGTTTAGAAGAGATCATATGGGTGACCTCGTTCCGTACGAATTAGAAATAATATAGATGATCGACGAGAAAGAATTAGGAGGAAAAATAAGTGTAGTAGGTGCGATCAACGAGGCCACAACAAAAACAATTATCCAACTAGGCATGCATTGATTATTTGGGGCTTAATTGTATGAAATATATCGCTTATAGTTTTTATAATATATAACCTTTTATTTTTATTTTGGAATATGTGACTACCAATGTGCATGTTCTATTCTTATTTTTCTTTTCCTATGCTGGATGTATTCTTTACTTAATATTGATTATTGAATACATATGATAAGTCATTGAACTAAAAAATCTAACATACTATATTTTAATTGCAGAGATATCCATTATGGATCCGGGATCGAGGCAACCCGACGTATTATACCTACAGAGAGATCATCGTTCCCACAAGGTTGGCTTAGGACAGGTAAAAAATTATGTATATATTTCTTATTTTTAGCGCTAGTTATATTTTTTGTATTCTAAAAGATTTTTTGAGTAACTCGGGCTGGGAGATGGAGGATAATAGAGTACTATAGTTGTAGCTCAGGCCGAGTTTTGGGAGTGTTTATCAGTGAGATATATTAGGGTGGACTGGGCCCTTATCAGTGCCCTAATTGAGAGGTGAAGACTAGAGACCGACACCTTTCATATGCATATAAGAGAATGTACCATTACACTTCAGGACGTAGCCATCATACTTGGGCTCCGTATTGATGGCCCTGTTGTTACAAGCACCAATGACCATAATTGGGTAGTAGTATGTGAGAGGCTTCTTGGGCAGGTGCCCGATTTGAGGAGTGGTGCGATGGAGCTATCGTGGCTTCGGTAGACATTTATGGGAGATGTACCGGTTGATGCCAAAGATGAGACGATTTAATAATATGCTCGTGCTTACATATTGCACATGATAGGGTGTATGTTATTTCCTGATACGAGCAAGAATCGTGTACATGCACGATGCCCAACTATTTAAGGATTTTGATGTATGCTGCACTCTATCATAGGGTAGTGCGGTCCTAACATACCTTTATAGAGAACTAGGTAGGGTCTCCTTGATACAGAGTAAAGAATTCAAGGGATACATGACATTACTGCAGGTTGGATCGTGGGAACGCATTCATATTGGACGACCTTGTTTGTGGAAAATTTGTAATAAAAAGTTTAAAAGAAAATTGACTTGTATTCCTTCGATCTCAATTACAATTCAATTACAAAAGAGAGGAGAATGAATTTGATTATCCCATTTGTTTAAAAAAACTGGGTTCTTCTCGGTGGCGATTGAGTGCCTCCCTCGAATGCTTGCGTCGAATTTGCTCTCCGTTGATGATCCGACCGTCTTGTATCTCGTGGGAACAATGAACTTCTGTGGTAAGTTTGAGGAATAACCCTTAACGAGTTTTATAACTCAGAACGAGCTAGAACACTATGAAAAGAGTTGTTAGAACCAAAAATTCGGTTAATGGCCAAGCAGATTTTTTTTGGTTGCTGAAGGATCCTTCGAGATTTTATCTTCTAAGTTTGATTTAAATCCTCTATCTCCAAAGCATCCGCCTCTCCTATCTCCAGAGAAAATCCCCAGCTCTCCACCTCCTCAAGCAGTTTTGATGCCAAAAAAAAATATTCCCCTTCTGCTCGGTTGAGTTTGTTGAGGTTTTATAGGTGGATAAGAGGTTGTAATTGCCCTCTAAATCTGCTCTTAACTGGGTGTGATTTCTTCAAATCATGGGGAAAACGTTCTGAAACCGTTCGACTCGTGTTTGAATGAGTCAAACGTCAAATCTGGCATTCAAGACCCTAGCTTCGCATCTTAGAATTAAGACACGGAGCTGGGTGTTGCTTGAACGTCAAAAATGTGAGGGTCTCTCACGTCTTGCTTGTTACGAATTGGAAACACGGGGGTCGCCTGCATTTTAAGAATTGTAACGTGAAGATGAGTTTCACGTTTTAGAAGGGGCTAGTTGACTTGTAACCTCTTCTTTAAAGCGTTGCAAGGACCATTGTTCAGTAATCCTCGCTTTAGCTATTGTGGGGTGTGAAAGTCATTAGATTGTAACTCTCACTGTTGATTGTGAAGACCACTGAATATAGTTTTCATTAGTTGTCGGAAGTATCGTTAAATTGTAACTCTTCTCGATCTATGTAAAAAGTCCTCCATTTGCAGCTTGCATTTGTTGGCAAGAAAGTCATCTGATTGTAACTTTTATCATTAAAGCTTGATAGGGATTAGCTATCTATTATGATTTTTAGACAGCCAACAGAACCTCCTCCAAAGTTTTTGAAAGTTCGCGGTTGACTGGGACGAATTTTCAGAATACTTTGGATCCCAAAATTTAGTTGATTGGTTGTTCATTCTATCTGATATGAAGACATCGTGAACCTGGTTGTTAGAATGTTGAAATTCTATTTCGTCAAACCAAACAAGGTAACTTTTAAGTCTTGATGACAATGAACTTAGTCAAACAAGCTAAAGCCCAAGTCATTGCTGATGAATCAAACAAGAACGATGATGACAATGATTTTGTCTGGGTCCTTAAGATACTCCACTCAATCTGCAATGAGATGCACTCTTTTCTGCAGAGAATTCTTGTAGGCATTAATGAACACTCGAAATGCAGCTTTCTGCTTCATTGATCTTGGTGGGAATGTTAAGCGATTTAGAAGAATGAGTTGTGCGCGATGCCTGTCTTTATTAATCTTTGTGGGAATGTTAAGCTACTTAGAAGAATGAGTTGCGTGCGAAATTCCTGTCTTCATTAATCTTTGTTGGGATGTTAAGCCACTTAGAAGAATGAGCTATGCGCAGCTCCTAGCTTCATTAATCTTGGTTGGGATGTTAAGCCATTTAGAAGAATGAGTTGTGCGTCGGATCGTGTCTTCATTAATCTTTATGGGAATATTAAGCCACTTAGAAGAATGCGCTATGTGCAGCTCCTGGCTTCATCAATCTTAGTGGGAATGTTTAGCCACTTAGAAGAATGAATTGTGCGCCGGATCGAGTTTGATGGTTTTAGCGTTGCTGATTGTAATCTGTCTGTACTCATCCAACAGACTCCACAGCAGAGTCATTTGTTTCTTTTCAGCTTTGGTCACCTTGATGACCGCTGTTAGCTCTTTTTTTATTTATTTAGAGTTGTGTCGTAGCCTTGGTTGTCGGGATGCTACTATTATAGCGGTCCAAATGCATAGGTGAATTCCGCCTTTAGGGATTGGTGTTCGCGGGAAAATTTGTTGCTTTCTTCATTACTGATGTCATTGTACACTCTTGTAATAGTTTATCGATTACAAAGATCTGGTCTTTTTATAAGATCCGGTTACAATGAAAATCAAATAAAAAGAAATGAAAATTACAACTTTGTTTCCTTGTTTGTCGAACAAACCGCGAGCTCCTGGTTTGCGGTCGCTCGCTTTGTGGGTTGTTTGCCTGCGCCGGGGTTGTTTGCCGTGGACCACCGCGAGATCTAGATCCGGTCGGATCTACGCAGTATAACGGGTATTATTCTACCAAGGGAGATAATAGCCGGAGGGATTGTTTCACCAAGGAAACAATTGCTCGAATCTCGGGATCAAAGAACCAAGCTTTGATCCGGAGTATGTACGCGTGGATCTGAGATCCGGTCCTCTCGAACACCTGCCTTATTTGGCGTTGACGATCGCCGAGCACCAGATCTGAATGAGGGAGTCCCCGAAGTCCTAAAGTTCGAATCTTTTTATGTTCTGAATCTCCAATCCAGCAGGGCTTCGCCTCCTCCAAAATCCCCCCCTCTTCAACAAATGAACAGAAGGCCTATTTATAGGCACTCAGAACTGTGCCCGTGCACAGTTCTGAGCCTAGCCACCCATGGGTGGCTTGACCTTGGCCGAGCCACCTCAGGGTGGCTCGGCTTGGGCCGAGCCACCTTGAGGTGGCTCAGTTTCGGCCGAGTCCCCCCGGGTGTCCGTCGTTCGGTTGTTTTGTCCGATTCTGTGCTTTGTTGATCTGGACTTTGATTCGGTTGTGTGGTTGACTTATCCGGACTTGATTTGACAGTCTGGATCTTGATTTGGCAGTAAGTCTACCTTGGTGTTTGAGTTTGAATCCGTTCTATGGTTGGACGACTCATTGACTCCCCGAACCGTTGGCTTGATTCTGCATGCGAATGGATGCATTCGGTTGTTTGCGTGCGGTTCGTTAGCTTCGTAGCCTCGTTAGTTCGCTTAATCGCGTATCGTTTGGCTTCGGTGTTTGCAGGCTAACGGTCGTGCTTGGATATGTCGCCCGATGGTCCATTTGTCGAATCAGCGTCGTCGAGCTGTGTTAAGGGACCTATAGGCAGTTTTATACGCCTACAATTAGAACGCGTGGGTGAAATCTACGCTTGAGATATAGAATGCGTGCGTGAATTTTGCGTTTGGAAGTTCAACCAACTCGAATGCTAAAATCGCGTTTGGGCGGTATCTAGCCTAGAACCCTGTTCCGATTTGACAGCTAATAGCTGTCTATAAATAGACCGCTGGGGGTCAAATCAAGAGTCATTCGACTCTTCTTGATATTTTAATTAAAATTTTTGTTCTTATCTCCGGTGAGGACTATTCATCATCTCCTTCGACCGAAATCAATGGCGCCCAAGAAGAAGAATGTCACTCATCCCTCCAAATCCAACATCACCGTGGCCTAAGGTTCGTCGGCACTTGCGTCAGCTGGTGGTGCCGTGGCTCAGGCGGGCGTGCCGTTGCCTCAACTCCCTTTAATCAGTGGTGAGTATGACTTTTGTGGTCGTCAAACTCGCTGCGGCGAGTTCCTATCTTTGAATCAACGAGGACACTCATTTCAATAACGCGGAGCTAGACTCTGTCGTTTAGTATTTTCAACAGGGGTTCGACCTCCACGTCTGAGATTTTCAATGCGGGGCTCTATCTCTGTGTCTAATATTTTTGACACGAGGCTCGATCTCCGCATCTAAGATTTTCGACGCGAGGTTCGATCTCCGCATCTAAGATTTTTAACGTGGGGCTCGATCTCCACATCTGATTTTCGACGTGAGGTTCGATCTTCGCATCTAAGATTTTCAACGCGGGGCTCGATCTCCGTGTCTGATTTTCAACACGAGGTTCGATCTTCACGTCTAAGATTTTCGACGCGGAGCTTGATCTCCGCATCTGATTTACGACGCGAGGTTTGATCTCTGCGTCTAAGATTTTTGACGCGGGGCTCGATCTCCGCGTCTGATTTACCTTTGCATTGTTTGACTCTTTTCTTTATTTTGCAGTGCGTCATACCAACGAGCCTCTCCCTTTCCGCCATCATTTTGGACATGAAGGTGGTGTGGATCTAAACATGACATTTAATCTACGTAAGGAACTCCTGGTTTTCAAGATTACTGAGAAGAGTCGTGTGGAAATGATCACCCAGGCTTCTCCTAACACTCTTAGGATATTAGTTACAGACGTAAGGCTTGAGTACCTGAACCGTAAACCGATAGTCAAACCAGGATTCCTCTTCGGGGATTTTGTTGACTTTGAAGTAGGCGTCGCTTATGATGGGGACTACAAACGACTAAGGAAGGTTGGAGACCGTAACCTTTTCTTACCCAATATGGAGAGAATGTTCCCTATATCATATTTTTAATGCGCCTCCATCCCAAGGCGTATGGATTGGAACCTTGTTAAGGATCAGGATGGAGTTGTTCTCGGGACCTTAACTTTTCAAGGGGTTCGCACAGTTGGTTATAACAGACAGGTGACGGCTTTACGGCCAGGCTTGTTCACCAAAGAATACCCGATCGGTGAAGTGGCCAGCTCGGTAAATACTTTTGTCAAGAAGTTTATGGCGAAGAAGGGAGAATTCCCCGCACAAGGATTTAGAACTCCTGGTTGGGTTCATTCTCCGGTGATAGGGTGGTCGACCCGGATGACCAACTTTGTTCTGGAGGAATTAGAGGAACCTCTTACTCAAGCTGGTCTGAAGATTCCAGTAGGGCTACTAAGTTCGGGATCGTCTAGAGCCATTTTCATTTCTTCTCTATATTAGAGAGGTACAATCCCGAGACTTGTACTTTCTTCACCCCGGTGGGGAGTTAGGCTTCGCTATTCACGAGATGCATGAAGTCTCAGGTCTTCTTCTTGGGGATTTACCATATGAAGAATTTGTTTTAGGATCAATGAAACTTAAAATTTTAAAGATGATCAGCCCCGAAGTTTACTCCACTCTCTGGGAAGACATGTGTCACTTCCATATTTGCATGCAGCAGACGGGGGCTCGTGGAGGCGGTATCAAACAAGTGTCTTGGGCAGAGTATTTATTTTAGAACCTGACTAATAAGGGAGCTTTGGTGACTAGATTGTCTGCAAGCACTTTGGAGGAGATTCAAGCTCGAATCGACGCTGCCACCTCTTATTATACGTACGAGGTCAAGAAAGACATTTTCCCAGCTCAGACGGAGTTTGAAAGCTTCCAATATCAAGTTCAGATTCCTATTTCAGACATGACACTATTGGCAGGGTTTCTGATGCTATGGCTTAAGTTGTGCGTTTTTCCCACCAGGCCAATTGACGCTCTTGCCGTAGAGGTGATTTACCCGGCTGTTCTTTTGGCGCACAGGAGGCTATTGAATCTGCTTTACGCCATGGTAGGTTGTTTACAGAGTGGGATGCGTGAGTTGGCTATGGATTTTATTGATGTTACAGAGGTGGAGTCTCTTGGCAACAAGGCTTTCAAAACTCCTAATCCTCGGATACCATTGCCTCATACTTATCTGATGGCTTGGTATGTGCTTCACTGTCCTCCCCTAATGAGTGCAGCCTCTTCCCCAGGAGATTCATTCATCCCATTTGTGCAACGACTATAATTTGCAAAATGGGACAGGAGTTATATAGTTAGAATTTGCCAGATCTTGTCACGAGACACCCACTATCACATCTTCCGTTGTTTTCCTGATTTTGAAGGCGGGGTCTATGGAGCAGAGTATCAGGACATAACGGATCCTAACGGATTCACCCAGTTGAGCAGGGGTGTTTTTCATTGGCTCCTCTTTATCAGGCCAGGCTACCTGATCTTCAGGCAAGGCGACAAATATTTCCTCGAGCCCTACCAGCCCTATAGTTTTGCTCGCCAATTTGGGTACGATCAGCTGTACGTTAGGAACCCTCGACCTCATCTCTCTATGAGCAACTTATATGAAGGGGCCAGGGCTTGGTACTATTCCGTGGCAGGTTGTACCAGAGCCATCTTCAAGCTTCCCTACAAAACACCCAACTCTTACACTTCCATGAGCTTCTGCAACTGGTACTTTGCTGCTTCCCAGACTCCCACTTACAACTTGAATACGTCTTGTCTGAAAGACATCAGACGTATGTATGCTTCAAGGAGGGGGTCAAAGACATCCCGCCTGAGAGGGATCGATGAGTTTTTATCTGTTAAGGACCCTTCTGCTGGACAGGAAGAGGAGCAAGCAGCTGAGCCTGCTCCAGTGGAGGAACCCCCGGTGGTAGATTCTTCTATAGCAAGGGCAGCTGGGAAGAAAAAACTCTCGGCGGATGAAGCTGGTCAATACGATAAGTAGATCCATCGGAAATTGATGGTTGGGTCTTCCCCTAGCAAAGGCCCATAGAAACCAAAATCGATGGCCGACGCTATCCGAGTTGCAGAAGAAGAAGAAGAGCATGAATCCTCAGTTGCAGGTCTGCCATATAAGACTGGGCTCCGTTCGCACAGTCCGGTCTTATCAAGTGAAGCTTCCTCTCCCCATCCTTCCGAGGATGAGGAGGGTGACTTAATGACTACTGATGTAGAATTCGCTCCAACAGTAGACCCTTCTAAGGCTACTACATTGGAACCAGAGGGTCTTGCAGAGAATCCATCCCCTCCTCCTTCAGCACTAATACCATCGGCTGGCGGCTCAGGTCTCAGTCCTACAACGGGACTTATGACTAAATCAGCAACCGGCACAAGTCTTCTTGAGTCTTCAGCTATACGTGATGACGAATAGGAAGTGGATTATGGTGGCTCCTTAACTGGTGAGGCAGCTGATGAAGATAGAGGGACTGAGGGTGCTGAAGTTGGCAACATGCCAGGTGATAGTGAGGATGTCGAAGGGCACGATTCTATGGATGACATCACTACTTTTGATGATACTCCCAAGGTCCCATCCGACAAAGTATCTGGTTATACTCCATTTCACATCTCCGGTAAGCCCAGTTTACTTCGAATTCTTCTGCACATTCTTTCCACGTTCCGACCCTTTTTGCGTGTAGGTTCACCTCCTCCCGAGACCACCATTGCTTCTCCTCCTATGGAGCATCAGCTTGTGCAGGTGTCAGCTCTTTTGCAGGAGTAACATTTGCATGGCTCATCCATGGTAGCTGCTTCACCGACAGCATTGCCCGGGGCTACCACTGTGACTCCTCCTCCGAAATCGTAGCTCGTACAAGTATCAGCTCCTCTACAAGAGCAGCCCTTGTCTGGCTCATCTACGGTAGCTGCTCCGCTTGCAACATTGGTAAAGATTTCACTTGCATCAACAGAGGCAGGGCGAAGCACATCTCAGGCGAGGGCAATGATGGCTTTGACTTCAAGTCCTTCGTAGTTGAATGTTTCGATTGCTTCTGCGGCTTCAACACCTGGATCACCTGCTAGCCATCATTTTGACGCACCAATCTCAATGGCTAGGGGGTGTTCGCGGTGAAAATCGAGTCTTTCTTCATTGTTGATTCCATTGCTATCTTGAATAACAGCTTTTTGAGTTACAAAGATCCGGTCTTTTTATAAGATCCGGTTACAATAAAAATCAAAGAAAAATAAAGAAAAGATTATAACTTTCTCCTTTTGTGTCGAACAAATCACGAGCTCCTGTTTTGTGGTCGCTCGCTTGCGTGGGTTGTTTGCCTGCGCCGGGATTTATCCGTGGACCACCACGAGATCTAGATCCGGTCGGATCTACGTAGTACGATGGGTATTATTTCACTAAGGAAATAATAGCCGGGGGGGATTAGTTCACCAAGGAACAAATCGCCCAAACCTCGGGATCAAAGACCAAGCTTTGATCCGGAGTACGCCTGCGTAGATCTGAGATCCGGTCCTCTCGAACACCCGCCTTTTTTTTGGCGTTGACGATCGCCGAGCACCAGATCTGGATGAGCGAGTCCTCGAAGTCCCAAAGTTGAGATCTTTTTAAGTTCTGAGTCTCCAATCCAGCAGGGCTTCGCCTCTTCAAAATCTAACCTCTGAAAATGAACCCAAGCCCCTCTATTTATAGGCTCTCAGATCTGTGCTTTGGCACAGATCTGGGTCGGCCACCCATAGGTGGCTCGGCCACCCATGGGTGGCTCGGCCATGGTCGAGCCACCTTGGGGTGGCTCGGCCGCCGAGCCACCCCATGGTGGCTCGGCTTTGGCTGAGCCACCTGGGTGGTTCGGCTTTAGCCGAGTCGCCCGGGTGTGGCGCCGTTGTGTCTGGTTCCGGTCCTTTCCGTGATTCGGTTGTGTGGTTGACTTGTTCGGACTCGATTTATTGACCCGATTTGGCAGTAAATTCACTTCTGTGTTCGAGTCCGAAACTAATCGTGATTCATCCGAGCCCGCTCTTGTTTGGATTACTCGTTGACTTCCCGAACCGTTGGCTTGATTCCGCACGCGAATGGATGCATTGCGTTGTTCGCGTGCGATTCGTCAGCTTCGTAGCCTCGTTAGTCCGCTTCGTCGTGTATCATTTGGCTTCGGTGTTTGCGGGCTAACGGTCGTGTCTGGATACGTCGCCCGATGGTCTGTTTGTCGATCGGCGTCGTCGAGCTGTGTTAAGGGACCTATAGGTAGTTTTATACGCCTACAGGGGGGTATCCCCGACCATTGTTTCAAGTCTCACGGGTACACCTGAATTCCTTCAAACTTCTTTAGTGTACTTGAATAGCCTCGTAAAGAAAGTAATCGAATATGTGATGAGTTGTCAAGGAACTTTTAATTCCTTCCGACCTCTTTTGGAGGCAGGCTTAAATGGAGTTAGAAGTGTGGGGAACACTCAGTTGTTCGAGCACTGTTACGAAGTTATTCTTCATTTGGGAGAACAATTATAGCGTTTTGAAGCATTGGGTCGCAGAGAACTTCAGCCACAAATTGTGTCTGCCTTAGCTGGCCTTCAAGTTACAGAAGTAGCTCGCCGAGAAGCGATGGAGCAGGACCTGGCTGAAAGAGAGCGTCAGGTTGCAGAGCTTCACAAGCATAATATTCGGAGACGAGAGGAATTAGAACTCTCGACTGCTTCTATGAACTTGCTTCATACAAAGTTCGTTGAGGCTGAAGCATAAGTTCTGCGACTAAAGGCTCAGCTATCTCGTGAAGAGAACATCGTCAATATCCTCAGCACTAAGAATGCAAATGGTGTTTTAGAGTATCACACGCAGGCTCAAGCTTGGAACATGCTAGGAATGAGGTGGCGGCCATTATCATACCAAGTGAAGATGAACTACGGGCAAAGGCTGAAGCTTGGGTGCGAGCTAATAACGAGAAGGAGTTAGCTGAAGTCAAAACTCAACTCATCTCTTTCGATTTGATGCGTGAGTGACTTTTGCCCTTGTAATTTTTCTTTTAACAAGAACAAATTTGTTCTGTATCACTTTCTTTTGGTTTTTGAATAAAAAGTGATATTTCTTGCATTTGTCATGTTTTGATCTTAAGTTACAAATCACGAGAAATGCTAGAGATTTAATGCTGACTTAGCATTGATTCCCGTAATAGCCCTTACTTAGAAAATTCTCTCTTTAGAAAATTCTCTCTATTATCATTTAAGATAACTTCAGAAAATTTTTGACTGCTGGGGATAGGTATATGAACACTTGTTACTCTTATGTAGAAGAATTAAAAGGTTCAAAAGGGTTGGAACTGTTAGAGGTACCATATTACGTGACAAGAATATTATGATCGGGACAATTGTGAGGACTTATCACTCTATTGAGAAGAGTCGATAAGTGGATTTTTGTCAGAGATGTGATTTTAACGTGACAGAAGAAATATTACAATCGGGGTAATTTTGAGGACTTATCGCTCTATTGAGGAGAGTCGATAAGTGGATTTTTGTCAAAGGTGTGATTTTAACATGACAGAAGAAATATTATGATCGGGGTAATTTTGAGGACTTATCGCTCTATTGAGGAGAATCGATAAGTGGGTTTTTATCAGAGGTGTGATTTTAACGTAACATCTACGGGGAAGATATTTTAGCGTCTCACTGGAGAGGATTGCTAACTGATTTATCATCAAAGTGATGAGTTGTGATACTTATGATTTGAATAAGATTTGGGGAATTTTATCACCCTATTGAAAGGAGTTGATAAACAGGTTATTTACTACTCTGCTACGGAGAGTTAATAAACTGACCATGATTTAAGTACTTTTGGAGACTTATCGTTCCACTGACGAGAATCGATAAGTGGATTCTGACAGAGGAATTATAGCCGTATTGGTATTGATGCCAGTTAAATTCAAACTCTATGGGGATGATGATCGTCTGGGGTGTAATATTAACCGGACGAGGATTTAGATTCTGTTGAGGAGATATTGACCCTTTGTTAAAAGGATTCATGACCTTGAGGAATAAGTGTCATGTTTGAAAACACAAGTGTAGATTCTTCATATGGAAGAATTATAACGCAAAGGTGACCTTTGTGTATGAGGTTCAAAACACGAGGTTAAGAACCTTCACAACACTGGTCTGAGCCTAGCATTTGAACGTGGGTGTGAACTTCGTGTTGAGATTAAAGTCTTAACTAACTTTATCTAAAAATGCAAAAGGTTGCGTTTTAAAAGAGAAAATGGTTAGGATTCTCCTGGAATCATGTGCCATCTTAACAGCTTGACGGCTGTTATAAATAGACCTTAGTGGTCATGTCAAGAGTCATTCAACTCTTTTCATTTTTGGCTATTTCCAAGAACGAGAACCCTCGTTTAATTTCGACGAGTTCTTCGACGAACTTTGTCTCCTCCAATCGACAACGTCTTCTCCGACCGATTATTTCAATGGCTTCGCGAAGAGTGGGATCTAGCTCCAAGAAAGTCGCTGGAGCGACTTCCGAAATACCGTCGGTTGGGGACGTCGGTGGTGTTCTTGTTCCTGTGGGAATGTCATCGGCATCATAACCGTCACGGGGGCCTTCCTGTTGTGGTAAGTGGTGATGAAAATAACTTTCTTTGACAAGTTCTATGAAAACCCTAAATGGGTTCTTAACAACGAGGAAGATGACTCATTTTTTAACGAAAACGTGGAGTTGGGACTCCATGTTCATCATAAAACACGGTGTTGATTCCAGCGTTTTGAATTCTAAATGTGGGTCTCGACTCTCGCGTTTGAGTTTTTTCAACACGAGGCTTGACTCTCGCGTTTGAGTTTTTTCAACACGAGGCTTGATTCTCGCGTTTGTATTCATGTCAACAACTTATTTTAGCTGCTGATCTTTGCTTTTGACTTTACAGTGTTCTTTCCAAATGTATCGCTTTCACAGGAGCATCATTTTGGGTACATTAGTGGACCTGACGCAAACGAAGTTTCCAGTCTTCAAAATAGGATTCCATTGTATACTTTCCCTGATGCAGAGGGAACAGACATGATCCGATTCGCCCGATGCTCTACTCTCAGAGCTTTGATCACTGACTTAGACATAGAGACCCCTATCGGTCGTGATCAGTTTCCCAAACTAGCATTCATATTCGGAGATCGTATAACAATCGATAACCACCTCATATGTGCAGAAGATTCAAAGCTGCTATGGAGAGTCGATAATCGCTTCTTATTCCTCCTAAATATGAAGAGGATGTATCCACTCTCCTATTTCTTGAATGTGAGCTGTCGCCGGGGTTTGACTTTTGACATAGTCAAGGAGAAAGAGAATGTGTCGATCGGATTTGGTCGACGAGTCATACACAAATCGGGGGACAACTCAAAGGGTTAAGACCCGGCTTATTTGAGAAGAAGAATCTTGTTCCAGAGGTGCTGCATCCAGCGAATATCTTTATTCATCAATTCATTGCGGCTCAGGGTGAATTCTCTACCCAGATGTTCAGATCCCCAGGATGGTTTTGTTCTGGAGAAGGAGGTTGGTGGACCCGTATGGTTGACTTCGTTCTTGAGGAGCTTAAGGAACCGCTCCCTCAGTCGGGTCTCACAATTCTCGTGTTAGCTACTCGACGTGGGATTGTGCAAAGTTATCACAATTTTTTTGCTATGTTAGAGAGATACAACCCAGACAGTTGTACATTCTTCACACCTATAGGGGAGTTAGGTTTTGCTCTCCATGAGATGCAAGCAGTATCTGGGTTGTCATTTGGTAGAATGTCATTCGAAGAATTCATCCCTACCACTGAGGAGCTTTCCCTGTTGAGGGTGGCACACCCAGAAGTTTACGCTACTTTCTGGGAATTGATGTGCCATTTCCATATATGTTTCCAAGTCATCAAAATGTGCGGAGGGTGCATTATGCATACTGTGTGGGCGGACTACCTATTTCAGAACTTAAATCAGAAATGTGTAGCTGTATGTCGTATTGCTGCTATTTCTCCTAAGGATGCCAAAGCCCGAATTAAGGCTTCCAATGCTACTTATGAGACAGAGCATGTGGAGGATGATTTTGAGGCTGGTGTTAAATTTAAAAGTTTTCACTACCAGGCTATAACTCCTATTTCTGATACGGCTCTTCTCGCTGGCTTCTTCATGATCTGGTTGAAGCGGTGTGTAGTACCGTCGAAACTAGTAGAGGCGATATTAGCCGAAGTTGTGTACCCAGCTGTTCTGTTAGCGCATGGGAGACCGGTGAGCCTTCTCACTGCTATGGTAAGCTGCGTACAGAGTGGCTTAAGGATGTTGACCTCCAAACTTCTCGACGCCCCGAGAATTAAGGCTGCTGGGAAGAAAGCCGGGAAAGCTCCTCAACCACGTATACCGGTGCTATATACGTACTTGGTGGCATAGTTTGTGCTACATTACCCCTCATTGATGATGGGGGTAGCTGACGACGATGACACTTACGTTCCCTTTGTATAGAGATTGGAGTCGGCCACGTGGACTAATTCTTACATAGTCAGGGCTCGACAGCTTTTGTCACGGGGAGACAATTACAGAATTTTCTGCTACGCTCCTAATTTTGACGGAACTGATGAAGAGAATGCCCGCTTCATAGACGTGCTTTTTGAGGGCTCATCTTCTTTGGAAGAGGGCACATTTAGATGGCTTCTTATGATCAGGTTAGGTTATCTGGTCTATCGCTTGAGGGAGAAGTGCATTATTGAGCCTTACATGCCTTCTAGATTCGCCAGACAATTTGGATATGACCAACTTTATGTTGGCAATCCTAACCCGGCGTTGGCTCAAGTTGGGAATTTGTACGAGGGAGCTCGCGCATGGTACTTCTTCTCTCCCGGAGGGACCCATGCACACTTTACTTTACCCAATTCGCCACCTGGCTGTTCTACTGTTACGGATTTTCACCACTGGTTTGATGAAGCTTCTCGAATTCCAGAATACGACATCTATACTTCATGCATAAACGAGATTCAGGAGTTGTATAAATTGAGAAGCAGTTCTACCAAGACTCGTTTACCAGGAATAAAGGAGTATCTTTCCTGTGAACGAGAAGCAAACGGAGCAGTTGAAGCCCCGAAGGAGTTGCCCACTGTTGAAACTTCTGAAGAAGAGGCTCCTATGGGGGCTGAAGAGGGGTCGTCAATTGCTGACTCTCCTAAAGATAAGGCGGTTGAGGAAATTCCTACAGAAGTGCCTACTCCTGAACCTCGTTCTTTAAGATCAGGTAAGAAGGCTCTTTCTACTGTCGAGGAAGGCAAATATGATAGGAGAATTCGTAAATGAATAGCTATCATGGCCAAAAATTCCAAGAGGGCCAAGTTAATGGGGGATGCGATGAAGTCTGCGCCTGTTGCGCGTTTAACTGATAGAGATGAAGAAATGCCCCAATCGATCCCTTCTATTCCTGAGGATGCTGGAGCTGAAGAGGTATTGCCCGTTGAGGGTTCTGAATCCGTTTCTCCTCCTCTTACTCGGGACCAAAGCACGTATGAAGGCCATCCTTCCAAGGTTGCTCCTCTACCTGTTCGGGATGAATATACAGGTCCAATCTATCCAACCGTTCCTCCTCCATGCTCGAGAGCTCTGAAGAAACTAATTGAGGAATTGGAGCACTGGATACAAATGACTATTGATATTGTTAGTGTCGGGGGTGCTTCCTTTGAGGATTGTGAACCTATCCTGACCAAGTGTTTGGACAAAATCAAGGATAAAGGGGATGTGTCATGGGCTGAGCACTGTAAAGGGAGTATCATCCTCTTAAAGGCAGAGTTGGTAGCTTTCAAGGAGCTGCATCGCACCAATCTGGACTCTGAAGTGGAGCCGACTCTCTCCCTGGCTACGATCTTAAGGGCACATCACCAAGGGACCCTTCGCAAGGACTTGTTCGTCCAAAGGGCTTGCATATCCTTCTTACAGAAGCAACATACTCAAGCATATACTGATATCAAGGGTGTTGTTTTTAAAATTTGTGCCACTGAAGAAGCTTGCCTAATTGGAAGCTGAGTTGGACCAGAGGAAAGCCCAGTTGGCTCAATATGAGGATGTTAGAAAAGGGGTTGAGCTTCAAAGCGATCACATTTATACCGATTTTTACCGTACGCTCCACGCAGCTGAGAGGATTCGCAGAAACATTTTATTTTTTTTTGACTAAGGAATTTTGTATCATTTTCATTTTGATCATCGTCACTTTGTATTCAAATTAACAATATTGAATGAAAACGATATAATTTTGCCTTTCATCATCTCTTTTTCGACCGGGTTATACCGATGCTCAGCTCCCATCATAGTCCTACTTAAGTAGTGGATAGCTTGCTCTTGCCCTTGATCGTTGTTCTGGGCTAACAAAGCTCCAAGAGAATGATCCATGACTCTCACATACAACAGGAATGGTTTTCTTGATATTGGGGCCACGAGAACTGACGGTTGGGTGAGATATCCATTAATCTCTTTGAATGCTTTTTGGCATTCTTCATCTCAAACAAAGGACACGTCTTTCTTCATAAGCTTAGAGAAAGGTTGGCAACGCCCCGAGAGATTAGAAATGAATCTCCGAATGTAGGCCAGTCTGCCTTGCAAACCTCTAAGTTCTTTGGGATTCTTCAGCGGTGGCATGTCTTGGATGACACGTACTTTCTCTGGATCAAGAGAAATTCCCTTGGATGTGACGATAAATTCTAGGAATTTTCCGCTTGATACTCCGAGGAACGATTTTGTCGGGTTCATCTTCAGCTGATATGCTCGCATGATATCGAATATTGTCTTCAAGTCTATAAGATGATCACCTTTATGTTGGTTTTTTACTGCTATGTCGTCAACGTAACATTCTATCTTCTTACGCATATGTTCGTGGAAGATGGCGTTCATTACACGTTGATAAGTTATGCCTATGTTTTTTAGGCCGAAGGGCATCACTGTGTAGCAATACACCCCCAGTGGAGTTCTGAACACAGTATGCTTTTCGTCTTCAGGATACATCTTGATTTGATTGTATCCGGAGAATCCATTCATGAAAGACATCCTTTTATATCCACAAGTATTGTCGATCATGACATTAGTGATGGAAAGAGGAAACTCATCTTTTGGACAAGCTACGTTAAGGTCACGGAAGTCGATGCATATACGAACCTTACCGTTCTTCGTGGGCACCGGAACAATGTTGGCTACCCAGTCCGAGTGTTGTTCTTCTCTGACAAAGCCCGAGTCTATAAGCTTTTTAACTTCTGACTCAATTGATTCCATGATCTCTGGATGAAAACTGCGTTGTTGTTATTTAACGGGTTTTGCATCCGGATCAATGTTGAGACGATGCATGGCTACTTTTGGGTCAAGGCCAGGCATGTCTTCGTAATTCTAAGCGAAGACATCTATATATTCTCTAATAAGAGATATAAGGTCTTCTTTCTCGGATGGTGATAGGCTTTCGCTTATGAAGATTGGTTTAGGGTCGGATTCGTCCCTTATGTTGATCTGAATTACGTTATCTTCAGTAAGTGGTTCGCGCAATATGTTAAGGCGTTTGATCCACGGGTCATTGGTTGACTTGATCAATTCTTCATTACCTCCTGTGTCTTTATCTGGATGACTAGTTGAAACCATGTTCACGGTCAAACTTTTAAAGAAAGGTCTGACACTAATGTCGGATTCCCATGAGGATGTTCCAGATGAATGGTCCTGACACAAATAATTACTGATTTTATTTTCTAAAACAGAGGGAGCTGTGACGTAGCCCATACCCCTTCCGGTTTTTTGATAATAATCCGGAGGTTTTCCTTTGGGGGTTAGAGATATTCGGATCGGCGTTCGCCTTCCTTTCCTGAAGTTTAAACCCTATTTTTTGTTAAAGTTATATTCCATTCATTTCATCAAATGTATAGAATTGGGTTCATGGTAATGGAATTGAGGAACTCCATCATTTTCTTCCAAACTTCCCTGTTTGAGTGGTTCGGGTTTAACTTTACCGAAATGGATCGGCCACTGCCCTTTCCTTTTGGACGGGACTTTGAAGAAAGCCTTTTGTGCATCTTCTGCTTCTTCATCTGACATGAAGGATGACTTAATTGGCAATGTGAGGGATGCCTCTGCACATAACGTGTGCCACGGGTTGGTACCTGCATTACGATCATTCTCTATTCGTTCATTTTTAGAGGACACATCAGACAAGTACGCCAAAATAAAATCTTCATTAATGCACCACTCGCTCTCACTCGATATATTATTATTGCTCTCATCCTGACCCATTACATTGAAGTTTAATTCCCATGGATAATCTTCTTCAGGATCTGGCTCGATATCAGCTTCATTGCCATTGTCAACATCTTCTTTCTCCTGGGATTCCAGGTAGAAGACGGAGTCGGTGTGAAAGATTTCCACCCCTCGGAAAAGGTACTTTTCTGTAATCAGGGTTTGAACTTCTCCTTTATCATTAGCATACTTCATAACCTGATGTAGGGTAGATAGGACGATGCGGTTTGCAAGAATCCATGGTCGTCCTAACAAAAGATTGTAGGATGTGTCTGCATCTATGATGTAACAAGTCACTTCTGACTTGAAATCTCCAATCTGGCATCTGAGTTTAATCTTTCCTAAGGGTGGAGTGCTGTTAACGTTGAACCTGAAGATGGTAGTCTGAGTGGTGTTCAGCCGATGCGTGGGAATCCCTAAGACCTGCATGACCCTGTAAGGCATGATGCTAAGCGTTGAGCCCTGGTCAACTTGGACACGACTGATTTTGGAGGATCTGATATACCCTGTGTAGTACAGCAATCTGTCGTGCTTGTGTTTGACCTGCATATCTTCCTGAGTAAATGATATGCAGGGTAAACTTCTCACTGCTTGTAGGCATTGTAGGCAGGGTTGGTCTTTGAAAGCTTCAGGGATTGGAGCGACTTGTGTAATAATACTCTCCGTATTCTTTAATGCCTCAATCAGAGCTTTCTTAGTAGTTTTGGACAACCTTAGGAGCTCATATAGAGTAATCCTGGCCGGTATGTTGGCCAGCTGTGCCATGACGTTGAATTGGAAGGGAGCGCTTGACTCCCCGGGCTCTTGGAGAAGGTTTTTGTTGAACCGGATCTCCTTCTGTTTCCCCTTATCAACCGGCTTCTTCGGTACAGAACCCCCAGCGTCTTAGGGCTGTTCCTTAGCTGCTTGAGTGCTCTGGTCGTAATCCCTCAAATAAGCTTTTCCTGACCGAGTGCCAGGGTTGCCTCCTGGGTATGCCGCCAAGGCAATCCTCTCTTCTGAGTCGGTAAGAGGTTTGAGATGATCATCATTCTCATTAACAGAGGGGCTAATCATATTGGATGTCTTAGCCTTTCCTCCCTTCTTTTTGGATGTGGTTTTCATCTATTGTCGATCTTCAACTAGGTCGGGATGTACCCACATGATCTCCCCTTTTGGGGTAGTGAGGGGGTACCAACCCTCTGTCTTTCTGACCGTGCAAGTCAGTGTTTTTCATATGCATTTCCCCCTTGTGGATGGGAATGATGCCGTTCGCGGTTGCTACCGGAGGGAAATCACCAAATTGGACCGCTACCAAGTTGGTGGACACGGTCTTTTGTTGGGGATTTAGGGTGAGCACGTTTGTATTTACCAGGTTTTGTAGAATATCTTTGAAGACATAACATTTTCTTGTAGGGTGGCCTAGGAACCTGTGATAACGGCAGTAATTAGGGTCATCGATTTTTCCTGCCTCATCTGGCTTCCTGATTTCGGGAAGTTGCAACTTGTTGTTCTTCCGAAGTAACTGAAACAGGGTGTCCACATGCTCTTCCTTGAACGAATACTGCTTGGGTGCTCTTTGTGAGTTCGGTGTCTTGTTTTGCTTAGCTAGTGATGCCCGTGTATTGGTGTCGGCAGCCAGAGTCTCTTTCCCCTTGGATCGAGGAGCATTATGTTGGTTGCGCTATTGCTGCAGTTTCGGTTGGGGAATTTCTTCAGCCTTGACACGAGCAACGATTTCTTCGGCTTGTTCTCCCTACGAAACCAGCTGTCTCCAGGAGCAACATTCCGTCACCCCCATCTGAGCGAGGAGCTAGGTCTGCAAGTTGTGCCTGCAAGTCTCAATCAAAGTTGATTGAGTCATACCTGACGGGCACCGTAGTGCCATGCTGCAGAATCTCTCAACATACGCCTTGATAGACTCTCCTTTCCTTTGTTTAGTGGCTAGAAGAGTCGGGACCGAAACTTCTATGTCGTCCTCAAAGAACTGGCTAAGTAAAGCCTTTCTAGATCTACCCATTTCTAAATAGATCCGGAAGGCAATTTCATGAACCACTCGAAAGCGACACCCCGTAGAGTGACGATAAACAAATGGGTTAGGATGGCATCGTTCGCTACCACATCTCCAGTTTGAGACTTGAAGTAGTAGATGTGCTAATTTAGCGAACCTGTGCCATCAAATAGTTAAGGTTGGAGACTTAAACTTTGGTGGATAGGGTGTTATGTCCCATTCAACGGGGTAAGGTCGTATTAACCCTTCTTCGCGGAGCTCGCTTCTGTTGGCGATTGCGTTGATGCGAGCTTCTAGCTCGTCCACCTTAGTGGACTGAGGGTGCAATTCTCTTTTCGTCTCCTTCTCATATTCAAAAGAAGATTCTATGTTCTGAGCCTCGTGATTCGAATGCTCAGGTGCTTTTTGCTTTCCCTTAGATATTGCCCTCCGGGAAGATTTCGGTCTTTGGCCTTTTTCAGTAAGGAGCTGGGCCAACATATCCTTCATCTAAAGAAGGGTCTCTTGTTGTGCCTGGAGTATGATGTGATGTTCGTCAACTCTCTTAGCTAAATCTTTGGGGTTTCCCGTCATGTAAACGGAAGCCTCTCGTGCCATAACGGAGCTTGAAGATTGAGATTCGGCAATTACCGAATGTTCATCATCAGAAATAATCCCCTTGACCAACCTTTGATAATCAACCAAGCGGAGAGCTCCTGTCCGAGTCCGAGTATGCCGGTATACTCCTTCAAATTCATCACGAATTTCCCGAACGATCGGGGAATGACTTCTTTGCGACTCGTCAGAACTAGGATGCGAGGCTTTCCCTCTGCCGATCACGTTGATAGTGACCTGAGGATATTCAGCTTCAGAAACCTTCTTCTTCTAATAACGTCGTCGCTTGATGGTCTGGCGACATCAGCCAGTCTGTCGAACACAGACTTGCGAGGCTCAGGTGTACAACAATGGCATTCTGAAAGGACTGCTGATATAAGCTGCTCACACTGGCATGAATGAGCTGTTTTCTGAGTTGGTCTTCCTCTTGATAACAATTCCCGTAAGTCAGACACCTGAGAGAGATCTCCTTCTAAGCATGAGGAAGGAGATGGCACCCCCTGTTCATGAGAGGGTAAGACGGATTCTCATCGAACATGGATTTTAAACCCATGTTGACCTTTTTGAACTTGGTGGACCGCTTGAGGGTCGCGTTCTTGAAGAGAAACGCGAGGGTCGCGTTTGGATTTGTAAACATTAGGTCGAGGCCTACGTTTAAATGATAAAACAGACCCCTGAGGGTCATATTTTGTTTGAACGCACACGTGAGGTGTACGTTTATCTTCGGCAGTGCCTTTCTGAGGGTTGTGTTTTGAAAGAATAACGCGCCACTGAGGGATGTGCTCATCGTATGGATCTTCTCCGTCTTTGAGCGGTGTTTTTTTTTGGCTTGTTTCAAAGCCCTGGCAGCAGCGTCATTGGCGTTTATGGAGTTTTTCTCCTCTATGGGCCGTTTATGGCCTGTAGCACGTCGTGTTGATGCGAATGCGGAACGTTCAACTCGTTGGACGAGTTCGGCAAAGGATAAGCCCTTTCCTAAGGCAGAGGGGCTGCTTGACGAATCTTTACCAAAGGACAGGGCTTTCTTTGGCGTTTCAGCAACAGTTTTGATCTCTTTGGAGATATTGTAGGTGTCGTGCCTAGCCTTGGGGCTAAGTGATCCAGAGAAGAGGGCTTCCTCGTATTTGTCTTGGTCAAACTCCATGATGAGAGTTTCAACAGTTGTTCCTGTGAGGTGGACGTCGGATTGCGCCACCACTTCTTCGTCAGAAAAGCTCATTCCCAGCAGAGTCGCTATCTTTTGTTTGTGAAAAATTTGTAATAAAAAGATTGAAAGAAAATTGACTTGTATTCCTTTGATCTCAATTATAATTCGATTACAAAAGAGAGGAGAATGAATTTGATTCTCCCATTTGTTTAAAAAATTAGGTTCTTCTCGGTAGCGATGGAGTGCCGCCTTCGAATGCTTGCGTCGAATTTGCTCTCCGTTGACGATCCGACCGTCTTGTATCTCGTGGGAACAATAAACTTCTGTGATAAGTTTGAGGAATAACTCTTAACGAGTTTTATAACTCAGAACGAGCTAGAACTCTATGAAAAGAGTTGTTAGAACCGAAAATTCGGTTAATGGCCAAGCAGATTTTTTTTTGTTGCTGAAAGATCCTTCGAGATTTTATCTTCTAAGTCTGATTTAAATCCTCTATCTCCAAAGCATTCGCCTCTCCTATCTCCAGAGAAAATCCCCAGCTCCCTACCTCCTCGTGCGGTTTTGATGCCAAAAAATATTCCCCTTCTGCTCGGTTGAGTTTGTTAAGATTTTATAGGTGGATAAAAGGTTGTAACTGCCCTCTAAATCCGCTCCTAAGTGGAAGTGATTTCCTCAAATCTTGGGGAAAACGATTCTGAAACCGTTCGACTCGTGTTTGAATGAGTCAAACACCCAATCTGGCGTTCAAGACCCTAGCTTCGCGTCTTAGAATTGAGAAGCGGAGCTGGGTGTTGCCTGAACATCAAAAACACGAGGGCCGCTCGTGTCTTGCTTGTTACGGCTTGGAAACGCGGGGATCGCCTGTATTTTAAGAATTGTAACGCGAAGATGAGTTCCGCGTTTTAGAAGGGGCTAGTTGACTTGTAACCTCTTCTGTAAAAGCGCTGCAAGGACCATTGTTCAGTAATCCTCGCTTTAGCTATTATGGGGTGTGAAAGTCGTCAGATTGTAACTCTCACTGTTGATTGTGAAGACCACTGAATAGAGTTTTTATCAGTTATCGGAAGTGTCATTGAATTGTAACTCTTCTCGATTTATGTGAAAAGTCCTCCATTTGCAGCTTGCATTTGTTGGCATGAAAGTCATCTGATTGTAACTTTCATCATTGAAGCTTGATAGGGATCAGCTATCTATTGTGATTTTTAGACAGCCTACAGACCTACTTTGCATATGCACCATAATCTATATGACCAGTTTTCTTTGGGATGCATGTATAATTTGGCATGAATTTAAAATTATTTATCTCGCCTAATTTTATTCAGATTGAATTTGTTCTCATATATTAATTATGCCAAATAGGTATAACGTGAGGCACTCTAATTACAAAATCACGACTAGACATATAGAGTTTTACAGAAATGAGTTTGATGGCCTCCAACACTAACAGGTAAATATAAAACTCAATTCATTATTTATATTTTAATTTTTCTATAGATGCTGATAAAAGTTTTTTTAAATTTCAATTCAAGTGGACGTCGTATTCTCCGCCAGATCTCGATATGCATACCCTTGCACCTATTTGTAGAGATAATACTGCTTTATGGAGAGCTAGAGTTCCATTGATATGTTGGGAGATTGTAGAGATGCATGTCCTAGATCGTGTGTTATGGTAATTTCTTATTTCTCAACATGGGCCAGATCCTGTTGAGAAATCGATCATAGGCAATGGAGGACATCGCGTCATACGAACTGGGTCATATTCCATGCGGCCTACATAAACATGTAGAATAATATGGGAAATTTCATACAAAATGAGAGAATTCCAGCAGATGGTTATACCGCTTATATGCGTTGGAATATCACACGTAGATGGATAGGATGCTACCTACAACGAGCAATGTGTACCACGCCCACCGATAGATAGTTACATCCCTAATGCCATGATCGAGAGGCATTATGTAAGTTTTTAAACTAAATTAAAATGACAATTCTTTTTTATCAAGATATTATTTTCTAAGTTGTGTATATATTGATTAAATCATAAATCCATGCTTTTTGATAAGATTGAGGCTGATATAAATGAGCATATTAATGAGATTCAGGATCCAACAGTGTTAGGGATCTTCAATAGGATTAGACCGAGAATAGCAAATGTGTTCTATAAAATTCATGTCGACAAGTTTGAAGGAGGTGAGGATAGGTCACGCCAATTTGGTAAAGTGTACATGCAAAGACGGAGGACATGTCAAAGGGAGGCACATGATGATGGAGTCGGCACTTCTCATAGTGTGACGCATGCTGATTGAGCCCGCACTTCTCAGCCTCATACACAACCGGATACTTAGATTATCGAGGCTTATCAGCATGGATAGAAGGGGCGGGGGGGGGGGGGGGGTAAGCGAGGGAAAGGAAGGATGAACGGATTTTTAGAATGTATGTGAAATTTACAGTATGATTATGAATTTTAAGAATATATATGGTTAGATTGTTCAAATTTATTGTGAGTGTGGATAGATTTTTGTTTATATATGTAATTTTTGTGTTTTTTGTTTTGATTTATGGTTGAATCTTATGAATACTATTGTAATTCAGTATATATGCAGCAAATTTGATGTTTATTATTATATTTTTATTTATATTATTGTAAATGAGGCGGAAATTTCATTATATACAACATGTTTGGGATTGTAAAATTTACAAGCTCATTAGGTGGAACATGCACACACTCTGTGCATGTTTTGGATACCTATGGTTTCATGGGATTTCAAATCCCATGAAGTTGCATGCCCATTTGCAAGAGAGCTCGTGCTCTCTGGAAGTGGCGCTTGCAACTTTACAGGATTTGAACTCCCATGAAGTTTAGCTTCACGAGATTTTAAATCCTGTGAAGATATGACTATCTCATTAGCCATGCACTTATGAAGGTTAATTAACCCTTAAACTTTATGGAATTTTAAATCACGTGAAGTTTTTAAACTTTATTTGCTATTTTCGACCCAGTTTTAGCCAGGTGGTTGAAACTAGGTCGAAAATGACAAATAAATTTCAAATGGGTCATTTTTTAAAAATAAATTCCTAAAGGGTTCTATTTTGAAAATTTCTCCTTTTTCTTTCTTCTGATTCTAACATTTTTTTTCTTGTTTCCGATAACTTATGCTTCTCTTACTTTGCCATTTTTATTACTCAATCCAATTCTCATGCTTTGAAGTTGACATATATTATTATAGTCGACAAGGCTGGCTACTGAAAATTTTAAATTGTATGCAGTTCTCCAAAGTTTAGTATGAAAAGTCATAGATTCTTTAACGTTTCGTGGAAAATATCTTATCGAGGGTCCATCGAAGAAAATGATCAAAAAGAGCCAAAGGATGTAACACATATTGTAAAGTTAATAATTATACTAGTACAATATTTTTATTGCATCAATGTGATATTGATGATTATATTGCCATTTCAAACTTGTTTTTTGGATAGAGAATTTCAACAATCAAATAAGGGTTTTGCTAACCATTTTTCTAACTATTGAAGTTAATCCCTAGTTTAGTTTGATAAGTGTAATTTCACATTGGATACAACAAGAAAAAGTGATGAAAATTTAAAATAAGAGCCAGAGACAATACAAAATAACTTAGTTTTTAGATTAAAATTAATTTCTAAGCTCTATTGAAAAGCCTATTAACTCTAGGTTAGGTCTGTAAATTACACAAAATCAACCCAAAATTCATGTTGGAAAAAGAATTTTTTTTTTTTGAACTGAGAAAGCAGGGTTGAAGGCCCTGCTCATATAGCGATATTATTAAGAACCAAAAAGTTACAAAAGAGCATCACAAGTAGGTGTAGAACCAGTGAGAGTGCAGTAGGTAAGGAGCGGACATATGTCGTCACCTGCCAAACTGAACCCGCAGCGATACTACAGAAGTAGCTAGTACATATTACATACTTACATAAGAGGTTAAAAGCAGCCTACTAGAGAACGTAACAGACTAGTAAAGGAGGGAAACAGCAAACAGTTTTCCAGCATAAGGTAAGATATCCTTATCCAGCAGAAATTATGGAGTGGCCTGGGATGGAGAACATGGGGGAAGGTTGTCCCCATCTGCCTGGGGGGGGGGAAAAAATCAAAACTCAGAATTTATAAGTCATCTATGTTGTCAAGAGAAAATAGTTTGACCCTGTACCTGAAGTATCTCTTTGTAATGCTTTTTTAGAATGTGGGATCAACAATTCGATGTGCTCTATAGAAAAAGATTTTTCATATTTCCATTGCTCAGTAAAGTTTTCAAGTACTGCATTATTTCTGTCAGCTACCAAACTACACCAGTAGCTAGCTAGCTGCTTTCTGATCACTAATTTTTAACTTTCTTTTTTTCTATCACCGGTATTGGCTATGTGGATTCAGATTAATGTACATGTCAAATCTATATGATTCAATTATTTGTTTCTGCTGCATATCCAACCTGCTTAATAATGATAGACCATTATGGTTTTGCTTATAGGAACGACTTGCATAAACGG
This sequence comes from Asparagus kiusianus, assembly GCA_022839385.1. Lineage (NCBI taxonomy): Eukaryota > Viridiplantae > Streptophyta > Magnoliopsida > Asparagales > Asparagaceae > Asparagus > Asparagus kiusianus. The sequence continues at coordinate 665,334 of BQKN01000064.1, forward strand.
CTAACAGTAGCCATTTAGTGATATATCACAAGCTACCTCTAAGAGCAATTATAAGTGAAAATGATCAAACTAGACATAACTTTAGCTACTAAAATTGACTGGATAATTTTAGATTAGATAAGGTAATAAATGACATATATGGCATAAAATCTATGCTGTTTTTAAAAGCATTATCGGTTGTAAACACCATTACTAATTATTTCTTGAAAAAATAAGTAGAAACAATCTAAAAAAACTACACCAAACTGAACCTACGTCAATTTGCATAAGCTGATTATCCACTGCCAAGCCCCTTTTTTGGAAAAATATAAAACGAATTCGTGTTGAACTTTTTTTCTTCTTCTTTACTTATGTTAGAATATAAAAAAATATAACTCTTAATCCTCATCACAACCTTAAACTTTTGATGTAATGAAAGGAACCTTTTAATATGGAATCAAAGCAACCAAATTTGCATCCCTCTGATCATGACTTTAATATAGATTTTTTAAAAAAAATTTATACCGCTGCTTGAGTTCTAGTTTGAGATTTAACCTGTTGGGGCATATTAGAATACTAAAATACTCTCAACCTAACCACAACTTTTCTGTTTTGGGTTACTGTTTTGTGGTAACGACAGGGTTCTTTAATAACTTACAACCTAAGATAAGGGATATACACAACAAGAGTCAATTAAAATCAATATTTCGAACTTTTATTCATATGTTGCATGTGGATATACTTGTTTCATATTTCAAATTTTTATTTGTGGAAGGAAAATGAGGAAGCGAGTTGAAGGACATATATTATAAGTAATGAGTATAACAATATTGTTAAATTGTAAAGAAATGATATTTTTTAATACAATTGACATTTTTTTTCCATCAGTAATATAAATACTATTCACTCACAAGGATAATTGTAACTGATCATTAATACTAAAAATATTGAAAGGTTTGGATTCATACTTTAGATAGAGAAAGCTTTAAAAATGCAGAGAAGAATGGATAGAATAATTAATAATAAGGAAAGTTGGACACAATATCTCACCTTTTTATTAGCACACAGATATCTTGTGATAGGAGATAAGTGTTTTTCACCTCTCATCTTTTTAGGAAATATAAACTTTCTGATTATTAATACCGTCAAAACTTTATTAGTCAGATCTATTAGTTCTAATGTTTTTATTATCTTATTTACTGACATTACATATTTATTTAATAATATCGTAATACCTAAAGCAAAATATTTATCTTATTTAATTAAAAGCTAACATGAAGTGTTTAATTATAAATACTATGCTTATTGTAATAATGAGGGTGCAATAAGTAGAAAAAATTGGATGAAAAATAATGAGTGTTAGTCATAAATTGGAATTATCAAAATTGATAGGGCAGAAGATACAATCCAATGTTTTGACATAAACATCCTCTTTTATAAGTAGTATAGATAACTATACGGATATAAATTTAGATTAGCATTTAATATAAATTCTAATTTAAGTTTTTTATTATGAAGTTAATAACAATGGCAAACAACAATAGTAGTGAATAATTGTACGGGAAACCCCCCATAATATATTGCTGTTACATGATTTAATAAATCAAATTTTCTCAAAGAAAACGATTTAATAACGAGAAGTGGCCTGAAAACACGCCCACATGGGTACACGTGCGCGTGCACACACGCACATACGAGATACTGTGTGTAATCCATTCTTCATGCGTCTAAGTTATTAAATATAGAGCAAGACTCCTATCAACTTAAGTGGATAGGAAACAGTGATCCACCAAACTTTTTAGCCACTCATTTATTAATATAAAAAGTCTCTTCATATCATGCAAGGATCCCTAGGCAAGATTCATGGATAAAAAATTTGGTGGATCACTATTTCCTATCCACTTAAGTTGATAGGAGTTTTCACCATTAAATATATTCAATTAGAAAGAATAATTTTTCTCAAATTGTCAATATTTCATTATCATCTTTTTAATAAAAGATTGAGAATTTAGACCTCACAGATTCTCGTATCTTCCTAGTTTGTATCATGTTTCGTCATTACCTATTTAATAAAACATCAGGCTTTCTTTAGACCTCACAGTTCTCTCAAAAAGCGCGTTCGCTTTCAAACGTAACCCAAATGCATCTGGTGACCTCTATTGAGTTTTCAAACGTAAGATTCTTCTTCTAGTTCCCACAACCTCAATCAAACTTGATTGATACCGATTCAAAATTTTCTTTCTTTTTATTTATTATTATTATTATTATTATTATTATTATTTTGATAGAATGATGCCAATTCAAACTTTGGTAGCCCAAACAGATAACTAACTTAAGTTGTGGCGTTAAATTTCAATGCCCATACGCATCTCATTAAACGGTATCGCTATTGTTTTGCGCCATGCTTGATGTTTGTATTGAGATTTATGAGGAGGAATTCCGGCAGATTGCGACACTATTAATTGCTAATTTACTAACGCGGTTCTAGTTGAAGTTGTGGCTGTGTCTGATGCGACATTTTGCTGACAAGATCAGGGTTAAATTGCATAAATGAACTTCTCTAAAAGAAAAAAGGTTTTGCATGAGTATCCCCGTTGTAAATTCTCAAAATCATTGAAAAAGAAAACCAGGTGAAATAAATTCACGAGGACATTGACAGAGGTAGACTTCGGTCATATCCATAGCTAAGTCGCATCCTGGCTGAGGCGCTAGCTGTTGACATTAATTTTCATAGATTTAGGTCAAATATGTAGTCTGAATGAAAAATTTCGAATTTTAGTTCACACGACAGGGGAATGGACCTGTGCTACATTTAACCCAAATACTTTATAGACAAACATAATTGCGTACAGCTCTAACTTTTAATATTTCTCTAGCAGTGCACATCTTGACGTTGATATATATATAAAAGAGTTCACATCATACAAGGGGCAAACATACCATGAAACTTCACAGAGAAAAATTATTCACTCATTATTACACGGACTAAGACCGCACGTACTCATTGTCACAGAAGAGAGGAAACAGATCGCAAGAAGTATACAGACACTTGTGAAAGAACCATAATCCTACAGTAACGACGGAATACAGATAGATTCTTATGAAACTGAGTCATAAAGATTTAGGTCTTTATTCCTCTTTAACCTCATCAGTTTGGATTGAAGAAGGATACAGTAAGCGCTTGGCTCCAGTCGCGTCCAGTACTTTCTTACTCAGCGTGTCGTGATTGTACTCGCCTGGTCCGGCCACATACATAACCCGAAAGCACCACTCCATTAATTCCGGCGCAAAAACCCTCAACAAATATAGAACTTTGAACCACGACGGCTCGGTCACATAACGAGCTCTTTTGCATGCTGCGTCAACTATCGACCTTGCACATTCTTCTGTATGCATGACGGGCATCAGGCTGACTTGGACCTGTTCGATAACGTTGACATGAAACTAGTCATTAGACTATAGCTAGTAATTGTTCGGTTGCAAATTGATTCAAGGTTATTCTTATTTGAGTTACTGGTTCGAGCATATTTAACCTTGCATGTCTTATCCGACTGTTTCCCAATGTTCTGACTAAATCCCGTCTCATGCCTTCTCACTAACCAAAACTATGCCTAAACCGAATAGATGCAAGACACTCCCAGCCAGAATTGGGTGTCAGTTCTTACTGCTTATAATTATAAGCCTCGACTCTTATCATAGCTTCACAGTTGAACTGCTTTTTCATGAATCAGGACCTAGTCTATTTTATGCAATGACTTCTCTTAATATGCTTTAAATTTGTGAAATAGAATCTCAACGTCGCGCATTCTGAAGATGCGGGTAACAGTAAGGATAGAAAGATAATAATTCAAAACCTAGTTTATACTAATCTGAATATTGATGATCTGAGCAGCATAGTTCGATTAGATGCAATTGTAAGTACCACCAGCAGCCCACGTTCTCTCTATATACACAGGGTTACTGAATTAATGCTGAGGTTGTCAGGTATAGGGTAGACCTCTTTGAAATATGACGAGAATTTTCATAGACATCATTCGTTTCTCTCAGTGGTTTCTTTAGTTTACCTGTCTAAAGGCCATAAATTTGTAGCCTCCCTTTTAGTGAAATAAAAAGTTGAGAAGAGCATATAGAGTAATAACTGAGACAGAAAGTAGGAAGGTAGCGAAGATGTTGACCTTTTCATTCCTCCAGGAAAAAATGAAATTGACCAAGTCCTTTTTGGCTCCACGAACACATAAGTAAGAGATTGCGGTCCAATTATCTGCTTGCCATGTTTAGTAGCTTTCTACAATCTATAGATCTTAGCTGTTTTCTTAGTTTGTGGCCCAACAACCCTATATGTATGCAACATGCATTGTTTCATTGACTAGCATGTGCAATAATAGATACCATTAATTTATGGGGTAAAAGGAATGGGAAAAATGTGAAGGAATTAAAGTAGTCATTTTTAACTTTTTTTTTCTTTCACCTTATGCCAAATAAAGAATGTATCAGTTTCGAGATGCTTACATCTCTAATATCTTGCTCCACTTGCATTACTCCTTCCTTTGATAAGAACTTCCCTTGGGTCATCTCCGATTCGATCCACCCGGGCGTCGCAATTGTTATACCGATCTCTGAGCCAAACTCACTCCGAAGAGTTTCATAGAAGGCTATGAGGGCTGCTTTTGTTGCCTTAATCATCACAAATTTACACATGTTAAATGAAACGTAAAATAGTAAGCTTAACTATACCACAAATTCTACACTATTTCTGTACTGCAATATATAAAAGGGTTAAGTGTGGATAGACTCCCGGTACTATTGCCTAGTTGCAAATAGAAACCCTGTAGTTCTATTTGTGCGGATAGATTTCCCGCGTGAATTTTTTTTTTTGACTCTCAAGAGAATCAAAAACGTTTTTCAGGCGTCGAATAAGACCCGTAGTAGTTCTATTGGTGAGGATGACCTCCAATTGCTAATTTCTTTTGACTCTCGAAAGAGTCGAAAAATTTCACAGAGGGGGTGTATATCCCCACTTGAGTAAAAGTACATAGGGCCTATTTGCACAAATAGAGCTACAAAGGGCCTATCCACAACTTGGCTATAGTCCAGGGGGTATAGTGACAATTAACCCTATATAAAAATATAGTATTCTTCCTCTCAAAATTTTGTGTCTTTAATACAAAAATAGTATGCATTTGGCAGTGTACTTAGCATTATCCAATGTTAAATACATAAAGCAGTATTATCAACATATGAAAGAAAGGAGAATGCCTACATTATAGAAGCTCATCCTAGGCATGGCCACCCATCCGGCTGCTGAGGAGTTCACAACGATTCTTCCTCCAGTTTTCTTGAGATGTTGGATTGCGAAATGGGTTGGATAAACGGATCCCCAGAAGTTAATATCCTGCAATAGACATTGTAGTCTAAAGACGCAAGGCAGCTTATTTTCTTTTCAAACTTATGTCTTGCATTTTATTTTTCTATTTAATCATATTTTCCTACATACGTTGTTAAGATAAAACCGAAATTAAAATTGTCCGTAGGCTTAACTTCAACAACTTAACTTCAACAACGCAAGCCCACCAAGAAATACAGGATGATCAGTAACTGGGCCAAGACCAGATAGCTGATTAGGTTTCAGATTTCAAATTGTCCGAATTCAACTTGCTTTCTATGATACAAACTTTTTTGAATAAAGAAATTATTCACTTTCACATAATCTTTTAGCTATTAACTCGTAAAAACAAAAGCTTACATTTTAAGAAGAGACAAAATGACGAATTCATCTACGTTCGAGCTGTAAACTACAACATGGACACATAAATCAGACATCTTGCTTCCATCCTTGAGAATAATCCCTCCTCGATCGGGAGCCCGAAGCCCGGTTTACTTCAAGGTATTGGGCCTCCATTTAGATGCCAATTATTGGAAGTTTGTTTGTCATTTATCTCATTTATCTTTCAGTCAAGATGTTACGTAATGCATTAAAAAAATTACCAATGATAAATTGTTGAATGATAAACCTGTTCAAATTTTCATCAGACTAATCAGCATATCACAGTTTATAGGACTAACAGCAACAAATCTTCCATGTTTTAAGTATATGTCTTAGATTTGTGTATGTTCGTCTAGGTACATGTTTTGAATAGAAACACGTAGTATTAAAAGAAGAAAGGAAAATAATTAAGCATTTCATAAATTTACCATCACTGGGTTGAAATTGGTTATCTCCGTAGCTTCTTCAAACATGCACAGATTAGCAATGCCTGCATTATTCACTAGATGATCCACTGCAAAAACATAAACATAATCTCCCATTTTTACCAAGCACTAAAAACAAAATAACAAAGGAATCGAGGAGACCTAAGCGCATTTAGTTCCCATTACTTACACCGTCCAAAATGGTTAATTGTGTCTTCGATGAACTGGCGGCAATCCTTGGGTTTGGCGACATCAGCGGGGGCCACAAGGACATCAGGGGAGCCAATGGACTTAGCTCTCTCAGCCACCTCTCTCAGGCTTTGTTCTCTCCTTGCCACTAGAACCAAGTAGGCTCCCTTCTTAGCATACTGATAAGCAATGTGCTGAATCCATAGGCAAATGGTCAATGTCAGAATGCATGAAAAGTATGGAAGAAATATAATTTAGATTTTGAACAGAGCTTTAATTTGTTGATTATCATGTACAAAGTAGGGAATACAAAAGTCATGCCCACATGTTTGGATTGTAATTGGATGTAGTAGGTACAAGTTTGCACGATCCACTTAAGGACCCAAACTCCCACGAACTGAAGAGGTTTGAAGGTTGTAATTTATCCTCTAGGATACCCCACATGCTCCAGCCAAAATGTTGATTGTCCTTATCATGGGCACAAAACTGGACACATGCGCTAATATTTTCTTCTTAAATCCATTTTAAGTACATGGATGGTGAGATTTGAACCTGAGCTCCTCTGATACCTTATTAGAGGTCCATCCCACATTTCGTGGTGAGGGAGAGAGAATCTATCACTCTTAACAACATTAGTTAAGATATATGGGATCTCCTTAAGAAACTAAACACAACACGTACTATAAAATTTGGGTTCATGTTTCCAGTCATCCCCCTCATATTTTTCTCCAAAATTCTCAACGTCTGTCAAGAAATTTGACTATATATTAAATGACATTTCTAGTTAAACATGAGAGGATGAAGTTATATATTATCTCATTCATGTGTGGAAAAGAAAGAAAGTGAAAAAGTGATCTAATCATAATTAATTAGATGAAATTAATTGTGTGATATGAGGTTATCGGGCTTTCACAGCCCACATCTTTCAATAGAAAGTGGATCGACTTTTGGCATCCACATTGGATCCAGTAAGCCATCGTGTAGGATCCAAATCTAAAAATTTCGGGTGATTCGAATGGAGTTACCAGCTTATTGGACCTCATAATTGCCAACCCTGGTTATATCCTGGTAACGCTAATCTGTAGTTCTCTTTGTCCCACTTCATTATCATGGAAATGTCAAGGAATGTAAACACAAATTTGACGTAAGTCAAGACAGATGAATAATAATATTTGCTTATTAGGATTTAATGTTGGGAAATTAACAGTACAAAAGTCCTTTGCCGTCTTTGTGATGAGATGAGAACAAAAAATAGAAGAGAAAAAACAGAGAAATACAAAGAGAATAGAGAGATTGCACACACAAGATTTACCGAGGTTCAGCTCAAATTGAGCCTACGTCCTCACCCGCCCCTTCATCACCGTTTGCACTATAATCAAATGAAAGCTTACAAAGAGTCTACTCTCAAGTTGGTATAACTTAACTTGAGGATTACTTTCTCTCAAACTCACTTGAGGATTACAACTTTCTCTCAAACTCACTTGAGGATTACAGATTTGTATGTGATTCTTCTTCTTGCTTCTTGTTATCAACCTTTGCCATCTCCCCTCTATTTATAGGGAGGATATGCCTCTTGGGTACACCACATTCATTGCATAGGGATGTCGAAAGACTAGCCCTTCTTTTTCCTAATGCATGGGGAAAGACAATCTATCAATACATGCATGTAGTCAACCATAAAATTTCCATGGAATAAATCCATATTA
>BQKN01000064.1:673406-709161 GCA_022839385.1 Asparagus kiusianus
CATGCATGTAGTCAACCATAAAATTTCCATGGAATAAATCCATATTAATTCATCATGGGAATGGACCCTCGTTCCCATCATTTAAATAGCTCAATGTTTACCCGACTTTTCACGTGTATGCATTTAGTTGTTTTTGTTGTACTTATATGCTCTAAAATTTCTTTTTTTTAATTGAAATGTCAGCTCCTTTGGTTAATCAGTCGTGAGAATATACTCAATTTCCAGACGAGGTATTTTCTCACAACCCGTTCATCAATTTGACCAATTTAATCAATTAATTGGAGGGTTAGTGATTTGTTTTATTGAGTGAAAATAGAAATGAGTTTAATTCATGCTATGCGATAAGCATTATTTTTAAAATGAATTACAATTCTCAATCACTATCCATTAAGTAATAACATGTTAATTTGCATGTGTGTAATTAAGTGTTTCAGGGTCTCTCCAATACATTTAGATAATGCTTTTAGATAGTGGATATATGGTCCAAAAAAGTAGGGTATACAAGTGAAAAGTTGGGAAACCATTATCGTATTTATGGCTAATTAGCCATAAGAATTTTCAGAGTTTTTTGAAGGAGAAGAAGGGGAAAAAGAAGGCTATATTACGAATTATCATATAGAGCTAGAGCCATCTGTATCCTAGAGATCATATACGGAGAAATGAGAAAGATTAAACATGATGCAAGTCACGTGTTAACAACTCATAACGAACATCATCTTGGTAATTTACATCGTTTTTTTTATAGAGTTTGAACTGATTCACATTATTTGTATTGTTTTATTAGCTGTGTAGTTTTTTTAACCGTTAAAATGACAGTTTTTAAAATCATTTTGTCTTTTGCGTGTATAAACCGCTGTGTTCATTGCTGATCTACTACAAGAACATACTTTACCTCTTTGCGCCAAAAGACTACTAACAATTATTTTGAGCCAATTAACAGTAACAGTGTTAAAAAGGAAGAAAAAAAAAACCTCGCCGATGCCGGAGGAAGCCCCGGTGATGACGACCACCTTGTTAGTCATGTCCTCAGGGAATAGAGAAGAGACGAAGGCAAGGAAAAACTTGAAGAGGTAGAAAGGTGGGAGGAAGAAAGCAAGTACTCCTAGAATTATAGGGGGCATGACAAAATTCATCAGATCCGTCATCAACTCCATATTAGTTGTGCCTTGTTGAGATTAATAAAATACCAAATTCTATGAGAGGAAATTAAGTCTCAGTAGACGAAGATGACTTAGAAACTGATGGAGGAGCGAGGATATGTACAAGATTTAGGGGGTTGTTGGGGGTGGGGGGGGGGATGAGCTCAAGGCAGCGCTGCATGAGTTCGCATGGATTGAGCTGTGGGCACGTGGTCGGATTGGTGAGACACGCGGCAGAAGAGAGTTTGGGTGCGGACCGGAGGAGGGGCTCGTCTCGTTTGGGTTAATTTGGAGTATTTGTATGATAACAAAGCTTTCTTTCAAAATTTTTGGTGTGTCATCTATACTAGACCGTCTTCTGATTTTGGAATTCTCCTGGTTTGGCATCAGATTTCTAGATTTGACGAAAAATGCTCTCACACCTTGAAAAATCAGAAAGAAATGTTTTTACACTCGCAAAAAGTCAAATAATAATGCTCTTTTACTTAGAAAATCGCGTAAACGATCTCAATTTTGGAAAATCAAAAGGCTCGGAAAAATTACATTATATATTTTCTTGACAATTCGACCACATGCAGTGCCCACCCTATATGTTGTAGTGTCATATACCCCTCATGCACCCATATATTACTAACCGCTTAATTATAAGGAAAGGTCCTATAGTAGGAAATGTTGTGTTTAGGTTCTGATGAATATATAATATGAAACCTGTTTAGAACATATTGATTCATAAGTATATATATGTCCGGTATTGCTTATAATAAATAGGGTAAATTTCACAAAACCTTCCTTAAAATTTGGTTACTTTTGTAGATACCAATCTTTTAACTTTAAAGATTAAAGCCACAAACGCCTCTATGTAATTGACATATTTTCAGATAACTACCCTAAATTTTAAATATTAATATCAGTTGATCCTCTTAAATTTTATCAGATAACCTTCTAACCAATGTTGTCAGATCCGACTGTGCATGCAAAACCACGTGCATCCAAGTTAACAAAATGACGCTAATAATAAAAACCTTTTCATGTCCTTTAATAATTTAAAGGCAATTCTCAAATAAAACCCTCGAATTAGGGTCAAATATTTAATTTTTTAATTATTGATTACTTTAATTTAAGAATTTAAGTGTTAATTTGAAAAGAGTATGTCGACCTTTTTACCAGTTCATTAACACCGCTTAGATATTAATTAGTTGAATAAAATTGAAAATGAAAAGTATTTGGAAAAGTTTTCTGAAATACTCCAAGCCTAAAGGGGGTTAAGCAGCACTTTTTTAAAGTTTATGGGGGTTTAACTCAAAATCAACCAAACTTAGGAGGGTTTTGTGAAATTAATGTTTTAATTTGATAGGGGTTAAGTTATCTTAGAAACAAACCAAATGAAGGGGATTTTGTGAAATTTACCCTAATTACTATTTCACTTTTAAAGTACAAAATTTTTCTTTAAAAAAAGGTAGTTTGTAATTGATGGAAAATGAACTTTGAAGTGAATCACTAATTAATTAGAAGGATACATTCTGTATAGATTCATCTTTCTAACTTCTTTTAATGCATGGTAGATATAGAAATTCACAATACGTGACAAATTTTTTATCATATAAGGTAATTTAGAATAACGGATGCAAGGAACTAAACAACAATTTCAATAGGTTGAGGGACTACTGTGAAACTAATAAAGATTTAGGGGACCAATGTATAAAAAACCTTTTTATTGGAGAACTCATTTTGCATCGCACCTAGTTCAGTTGTGTAAAAATGTGAACCAACATTATCTAATCTCTTCGCGAGCTCACTTTACCCTGCATGGCACGTGTCTGTGCACATTAGCTACGTGTCTATGCAGTACGCGTTTAATTTAATGACTTACACATAAATAACCAAGACTTCCCCCTCTTATATTGATCCTCTTCTTCCTCATCAAAATTCTCCATTCAAATCCTCTTGAGCACAAAAAAGTAAGCAAGCATGGATCTAGTGACAAATCTCACAAACTTAATTGCAACTCCAACAATCCTTGCAATCCTCTTCTTCCTTCTCCCGCCTCTCTATCTCTACAAAACGTTTCTTTCTTTCTTTTCTTCGCTTTTCCCCGAAAACATGGCCAACAAGGTTGTTATCATCACCGGTGCCTCCTCCGGCCTTGGCGAGGTATTTCTCTCTCCTCCATTTTCTCTAAATAGAAAGAATTTAGTGCCTGTAATAGACCGTATGTATTACTTTACTTGTCATTTAGGTTTAACATGATAAAAGTTGGCATAAAAAAACACGGAAATCTTTAGTTTCGGTTGCATGTATTAGCTTGCTAATAATAATAAGAAGAAATATTAATAATTAATAATTTAGCATATAATATATTTTAACTTTTGTATTGCATATTTTTATTAGGGGTTTTGCTATATCAGATCTCCAAGTGTACATATTTTTATTTTTTTAACGCGCTTTTGGCGTGCATGCGAATCGAACCCATGTCCCCCACGAGAGAACAACGACCTACTGGGCGGCCCATATTTCTATATTAGACTCCCAAATCTTCATATTTGTTTGAGATGGAGTATTATTTAGGACAACCTAACTAATTTGGTGATCTAATTAAAACAATTTAATAGATTTGGGGTCTTATTTTAAACAAATTGATGGATCTGACGGTCTAATGCTAAAATATGAAGATTTAATATAGAGTTAACAGAGATTTTTAGATCTTATATAGCTAAAGCCCTTTTATGTATGACCTTAGGCCCTGTTTGCTAACGGGCTAATGAAATAATTAAGGAGGTTTAACCCCTTCTTAACCATTCAACCAATAAACATTATTGCTCAAGGATTAATAAAATCTCAGGTGAGGCTTTAACTGAAAGTTAGCCGGTAAAAAAAGATGGGCTAACTATCATGCGTGAAGGCTCGGGCTAAACTTACACATGGGGGAGGCAGTGGGATGTTTTTGTAAAAATTACAGTTAGTACCCTTCTCTTTGAGTATATTTACTCATACTCTTGTTTTATGATTGCCCATCTTGGCCGAACTAACTAGAAGACATGTGGACCAAGTATTGCCGATTTCATCTCTATTTAAAAATTTACAGCAGTCTTAAACCTCCTCATGAGACGTTTAATATCATTAAATATACATAGACCAAAGTTGATATAAGCGAATATCTTTTAGCTTTTAATTTATTTCATTTTTTTATGATAAATTAATTAAATAATACTGTAATGATGGCATTTTTCATAATGTGAATTTTTGCAAATTTAGTTAATTCAACGTGACATTCAGTATGTTTTGCTAGCTTCAACAATGGTAAAATTAGCATTTGTGTGAAAAGTAGGAGGATCAACCTTCTTAACCCTTCTTTGTTTACAAAGCATAATAAAGTTAACCCTTCATCTATATCCAATTCAAAAAGAATTTAATTATTTAAACCCCTTACGAAGTGTTAACCACGTTAGCCCTTCTCCTTAGCTCTTATCTCTTAATCCCTTGCCATGCGACACCTTATGATTTTGAGTTATTTTGCTACCATGTCCATGTATTACGTGACAATTAGCTAAAAAACTGAATGGAACAAATTGTTTTAGGGTTGAGCTAGGCTATTAATAGTATTCAATATGCAGTTAACGTGGTCTTATAATTGAAATTCAGACTTTGAAATTGAAAATCCAAACTAATGGATGTGATCTACTACACATGAATAATTTAGAAATAAAATTTCAAAGGATTACATTGCATTTTGAATCATATACCAAAGGGTGAAAAAAAATTAAGCAATTTTATGAAAATACTAAATCGTTGATTTTTACGACATGTGAGACATGGGTTAATGATGCCAAGATCCATTGACATTTTATTTCTAGATAGTTCTTGTATAGTAGATCAAATCCACTAGTTTTGATTTCCAATTTCTTACTTTGAATTTTAGAATTGGGTTAATAGTACTTGCCGTTGTTTTAAATATCCCCGACATGGCCCGATATATCGCTCGATATATCAGGGCTTGCCGCAACCGTTATGGTCACTAAATATCCTTTACTGTTTTTTTGCTATTTTTGGCGATATATCCCTAATATGGCTGATATATCAGACGATATGTTGACCGATATATCCTTTTATATGGCTTGTTGCAAAACAATATACCATGTTCGGCAATTTTTCGGCGAGATATCATGATTTTTTCACTATATCAAATGATATTTTTCCCTAAAAAATCAGATGAAATGTTGAAATATTAATTTGTAACTTTATTTGTTTCATAAGGTTGATTAATGAGCCTAAACATATATTATTTACATTTTGTATGCTTAGATTTTATTAAGTATGTTGAGATTATATTTTAGTGCATTATACTATGTATGCAAATATTTATTATGGTATTCCGATATTTATCACATATCCCCGATATCCTTAATCCGACATGAATTTTAGCCATCCGATATTTTCCCGATATATGATATTTAAAACGTTGATATTTGCATGTTAGATACTATTAATAGTAGTCTACGTTAAGTCATAGTGTTACATGATTAGTGCAGTGTTTGATTGTCAAAAGTAATTATGTTGTTAGCGAAACAAAAGGTGTCCCATGTTGAAACTATTTATGTTTATAGCTCCATTTTAATCATCATGTGATTCATTACTCATTAGTCATACTATACTTCTGTTATATCCATTGCAGTCATGATTAACTAAAAACAGTTACTTTATTTAACTGTGTATCTACACCTAAATATTATATATGTAATGTCTAATATTATTTATCTGACATAAAATCTATACATAGGAGGACATAGGAGGAATTAGGTATCGAGGGCACACTATGTATGGAAAGAAAGTTTTGGCATAAAAAGCTGAAATTGTTTTTAACCCTTCAGTCCTTTTTATTAGTGAAAATCTAATAAAAATTTACTTTGTTGATTGATTTTTCATTAGCAAATGGCTTATCAGTATGCTAAGAAGGGAGCCAACTTGGTTTTAGTGGCAAGAAGAGAGAACTCGCTAAAAGAGGTGGCTGAAAATGCTAAGGCTCTTGGAGCTCCCGATGTTCTGCCTATTCCCGCTGATGTTGCAAAGCCCGATGACTGTCGAAGGTTTGTGGAGGCTACCGTTAGCCATTTTAGCCGATGTGAGTTTTTATTCGATCAGTAAATTAATGTTACAATTCTTTAATTTGATACTGCCAGATTGAAATTTGAATTTGTTGATTGATAAACTCTAGTTTTTGTTTGGCTGTTGCAGTGGACCATCTTGTGACTAATGCAGGCATTGTCAATCTTTGCGCGTTTGAAGAAGTTACTGAGATCACCAATTTTAATCAGATTATGGTAATTAACAACTTAAAATTTTAAATTTTAGCTATCATGTAATCTTGTCACAGTATTTTTGCATCTTCAAAAACAAAGCCTACGTGGTTATTTAGTCTCTATTGAACGTTTGAACTACACCATCTTTTCCATACTGTGCATACTCTTTTCCTGTTGTCCATCCTCAATTTAACATTAAGAATTTCCATTTTATATAGATATGTCGAACATGAGATAAGTAGCCAAACAAACATTTTTAGTCTTTGTTGTATTATATTTGCATTTAAGATGCAATTACTATTTATATAAAATTTGAAATGTCAGTTCCTATTTTATTGTGAGTAATCAACACGAGATGTCCATGAAATTTATTAACTAGAAGAAATAGATACGGAAATCTAAGTTTTCTCTTATTTTTACAATAGGATATAAACTTTTGGGGATCTGTGTACGCGAGTCATTTTGCGATTCCACACCTAAAGAGGACAAGAGGAAGGATCATTGTGAATGCATCCGCTGCTGGGTGGTCATGTCCACCAAGAATGAGCTTCTACAATGTATATCTAACAATAACTCTTATTACAAATTCAATTAGCTTGATATAATGCAATATTTAATGGTATTAGTCAAATAATTGGGAGTTCTAACTTGTTCAGGCTAGTAAAGCTGCCATGATCAGCTTCTATGAGACTCTGCGGGCTGAGTTTGGGCCGGAGGTGAAAGTCACTATCGCAACACCAGGTGGTTGGGTGGGGACTGAGATGGTTAAAGGGAAGCACTTATCGAAAGAAGGAGTTATGCATGTTGATGCAGATATAACAGATGTAAGTATGAAATTCATTTAAAGGTTTTATAGCTTGGCGGAGTTTGGATAATATTTTTGGTATGCATATTTTTGGAGAACACGAACAAGTCATGAGTATGATTAGAGTAATGCTAACTGTATTACACAATATGTATCACTTCTGTATTAAACATCTTCTAACACTAGGGATACATATCCTGATCCTAATTCATGAATTAGGACTTCATATGTTTATATCTGTGGCATATCAAAGTAACATGAGATTTGCAGTAAAATTAGCATTCTTTTAGATATTTTGCTAAATGTTAGTACAATTAAACTTTTATTTTCTGAAGTAGGGATGCAGATCTTGATTTCAAATCACGAGCACAGGCATTATATGTTTGTAATTGTAGTATTTAAATAGCATGAGATTCATAGTACACTTTGCATTATTATTCTCTTGTTGAGAGACTACTACACGTTAAGACTAACAATAAGACTATCTTCCAACAATAGAGATACATGTCCTGATTGTAATCCACAAGTAGTTTGGAACAATACTCTCAAAGTAGTATGAGATTTATAGCATAGTTAACGCTAATCTCTTCAGTTATTCTGTCAAGAAACTTTTCTACATATTTTGGTAGATAATACCGCATCTTTGGTGATCACATCATTGTATTTATCTTGATTATTCCATAATAGAATGTAAGCATCGTTACTATACCTCTCTCAATATATGGACTCTTGCAATTTTTCTAAACATGATCACCGTCTTGATTGAATTCCTTGAAAAGTGCCCATATGAATCATCCATATATTGAGACACCAGGGTATCATAATGTTTTCAATTGTGATCAATCTATACTGTCTGCGTAGGCCCAGCTCGGCCCGTTCCCTGTGTGGCATAAGGAGGACTGTGCGAAGGCCATAGTAGATGCAGCGTGCCGCGGGAACCGCGTGATGACTGACCCCACATGGTTCCGGGTGTTGTTTATGTGGAAACTGTTGGCACCGGAGGTGATGGAGTGGTTTATGCGTATGCTGTTTGTGCCCGGACCGGGGAAATCTCATGAGGAAACCTGGAACAAGTATATGTTGGATATAACAGGGTCTAAAAGTGTTATTCACCCTCCTGCTGTTCAATCTGGCGAAGTGAAGCAGGATTGAAGGCAGGCATGTTTGCTTGTTCGTTTGGTTGGTTTCTGTGTGATGTAGTCTTTGTTTGTGATGCGAAGATGTTTTGGCGCGTATGTATAGAACTTTCAGGGCGGGTGTACAGGTGCAGTGTGAAATGAAGGGGTTTTGATATGTGCAGCAGCTGTGATGTTTTTATGCGGTTATCTGTTTTGAAACGTGAGCAACTTTGATGTTTCATGTTAGCTGTGTTGCTGCTCAGTAAATCATCATGACATCTTACTTCTATTCACCACCGTATAACTATTTCCAATAATGACCAGCTTTGGTTCCTCCCGGGTCTTAAAGAATCAGATGATGCATAACAGGGGCTCTGTGGTGATTGAGTCTCACAAATTTATCTACATCACCCAGTCATGCCGTAGCTTAGGAGAAACTAAATATGTATCGCCACCGTGACGCAAAGAGGGATACAATCACTGCATGCTTTCTATTTGCGAGCAGATAAAGCCGGTCATCATGCAAACTCTCTCAGACTTCAGATGCTCCCACAATACATGTTGTAGCGGAGGGGCTTCACAGACACAGAAGATATCTATACAAGTGAGGAGAATAACAACACTAAATAAACACAGTGAACACAAAGAACAGTACACAAGGATTTAACGTGGTTTGGTCAGTATGACCTACGTCCACGGACGAGAACAGCAGAGAACTTCACTAATCACAAAAGGAAGATTACATAAGAGGATATCACTCTCTATCTAGAGACTCACACAATGAAAGGGACTATTTCTATCTCACTCTCTTCTCTCTTTTTTCTCTCTACTCAACTGAGTTCTGATGATTCTAAACCCTCAAATCACACCCCCTATATATAGCTTGTAAATATTAATAAAATAATATACAAGGGGTTGTTGGAATAGTGGAATTATGCAAAAGTTAGGTTCTCTTTTGAAAATCTTCAAAAGCAAGTTTTTAACAAATCTCCATCTTGCCTTTGAAAATAAAGATCTTCTCTTCACTCTTACTATCTCGCCAAAAGCCCCTTACGGGCTTAACCTCTATTTTATCGAACTCCAAGCAATTCGAGGCAATACTCGAACTTGCGCGAAGGTACGGGTTTCGTCATCATATCTGCTGGATTATCTGCAGTATTAATCTTTTAATCTTGATAACTTTAATTTCTCTGATAAAATGATACCTGACATCCATATGTTTGGTTCTTTCATGATACATCTGATGTTTCGTCAAATGTATAGCACTCTGGCTATCACAAAATATCGTAGTAACACATTGGTGTAAGCCAAGGTCTTCAACCAAACCTCTCTACCAAATAGCTTCTTTCATTGCTTCTGTCACTGCCATATACTCTGTCTCTGTGGTAGACAAAGCAACTGTCGACTATAAAGTTACCTTCCAACTAATGGTACTACCTGAAAGAGTGAATATATAACCCGTCAGGGATCGTCTCTTTATCCAAATCACCCGCATAATCTGAATCAGAATAGCCAAGTATTCTGCAATCTGAGTTTGTGTTCCTGCCAAAATACAAACCAATATTAGCAGATCTTCTCAATATCTAAGTATCCATTTTGCAGTCTGCCAATGGACCTTTCCAGGCTTATCCATGTACCGACTCACAACACTGATTGCGTGTGAAATATCTGGACGGGTGCAGACCATCGCATACATAATGTTTCCAATTGCACTTGCATAAGGAACACAAGACATGTACTGCTCCTCCTTTTCAGTTCGAGGTGACAAATCTGCTGAAAGATAAAAATGAGCGGCAAGCGAAGTCTTCACAGGCTTAGCATCAAGCATGCCAAATCTCTCCAATACCTTCTTGATGTATTTCTCCTGAGATAGGAATAAACTTCCTTCTTGCATGTTCTTGTGGATCTCCATCCCTAAAATCTTATTTGCTGCTCCCAAGTCCTTCATCTCAAACTCATGTTTGAGTTGAGATTTCAACTCATTGATGTTTGACATATTTTTAGATGTAATCAACATGTCATCAACATACAAAAGCAAATATACAAAAGAATCATCATTGAGCTTTTTATGATAAACACAACTATCATATTTACTCCTAGAGTAACCATGCTCAAACATGAAAGTATCAAATCTCAAATACCACTGTTTCGGAGACTGTTTCAACCAATAAAGAGATTTCTTCAACCTGCACACATAGTCTTCTTTACCTTCAATAATGAAACCCTCTGGCTGATACATAAATTTATGCTCCTCAAGCTCGCAATGTAAAAAAGTTGTCTTCACATCAAGTTGCTCAAGCTCCAAATTAAAATGAGCAACCATTGAAAGCAACATGTGAATTGAGGTGTGTTTTATAACTAGAGAGAATACTTCATTAAAGTCCACACATTCGGTCTGACTATAGCCTTTAGCTACCAAGCGTGCCTTGTACCTTATAGAATCTGTATCCAGAATTCCTTCTTTCTTCTTGAAGACCCATTTGCAGCTAACAATCTTCTATCCCCTTGGTGGCTTCACTAACTCCCATGTCTGGTTCTTGTGAAAAGATTCCATTTCTTCAGTCATCGCAACAGTCTAATTTGTAGCCTCATTGCCACTAATAGCCTCCTTATAGGTAGAAGGCTCTGGAACCTCAATTGATTTTGCTATACTCAAAGCATAAGCAAACATGTCTGCATAGTGTTGAGCAGGTTGGATCTGCCTTTTTGTTCTTCCGGTGGCAATATTATATTGTTGCTCTTGTGGTGTATCAGCATCTAAAATTGAACCTTCCGCAGTATCAACTGGTTCAACATGATCGCTCTCACGCACTCTCTTTGAAGCTGAGCTATCTAGCTCCACTTGCTTGTTAGACTCCTTTTCAGTACATGTAGTGTCAATAACAAACTCCTTTATCGGGTGAAGCATAAATTTTTCATCAAAAGTAACATCCCTACTAATAATAAACTTAGGTGACTTGGGATCAGAACACCACAATCTATATCCCTTCACCCCAGTAGAATATCCTAGAAAGATAGCTTTCTTTGCTATAGGTTCAAGCTTATCATCATTAACATGAAAATAAGGAGAGAAACCAAATACTCTTAAATGAGAGTAATTAGCAGGGGCACTAGACCATACCTCTTCTGGAGTCTTAAAATCAATTGCTATTGAAGGAGATCTATTTATTAAATAGCAAGCTGTATTGACTACCTCGACCCAAAAGTCTTTTGACAAACTGGCATTAGAGAGCATGCACCGAGCTCTCTCTAAAAGTGTTATGTTCATCCTTTCTGTAACTCCATTTTGCTGTAGTGTATATCGAACTGTACAATGACGCATAATACCTTCATTCTTGCAAAACTAGTCAAACTATATGGAACAAAACTCCATCCCATTGTCGGTTCCGAGGCACTTCACTTTCTTTCCTATTTGCTTCTCAATCATAATCTTCCATTGCTTGAATGTTGCAAACACATCACTCTTATGCTTCAAAGGATACACCCAAACTTTTCAGGAATAATCATCAATCAATGTTAGAAGAAAACTAGCTCCAGCTTTCGATGGAACCTGAGAGGGACTCCAAACATCTGATATAATCTAAAGAACCCTTAGTTCTGTGGACACCGGTACTAAAGGATACTATATAGTGTTTACCAAAAACACAATGCTCACAAAAGTCTAGCTTACTAATTTTCTAACCACAAAGTAGACCTTGTTTGCATAATACATCAAGTCCTCTCTCACTCATATGCCCTAACCGCATATGCCACAAACATGTAGTGTCTGAATCTGAATCCTCTGAGGATGATACTGCTACAGCACCTTTCATTGTACTGTCTTCAAGGATATAGAGGGTATTTACCTTCTTTCATTTCATTATAATAAGAGAGCATTTACTTACTCTCAAAACTCCACCTTCAGCCAAAAACTTAAAACCATTTGAGTCAAGGGTCCCTAAAGAAATGAGGTTCTTCTTTAACTCTGGTATGACGGACATTTCTCAATGTTCTAACAATACCATCATGGGTTCTAATCTTAATCGATCTGATACCAACAGTCTCGCAAGGCATGTTATTTCCCAACAAGACATTCCCACCATCGATAGACTGATATGTGACAAACCAATTCCTATGCGGACACATATGGTATGAACAACCCAAATCAAGAACTCACTCATCTTGTGAATGGGTATTAACACTAACTAAAAGGACTTCATGTGAACTAGAAGACTCTTCAGTTACAGTGGCAACTAAAGGTTTTACATCCCCAAACTTCAACTATGAATTATCATTTTCTTTAAGTGCTGGACAATTAGGTTTTATATGCTCATATTTATGACAGCAATAACATTCAACATTTTTCCTTGGCTTGGACTTTGATCTAGACATGTTTCTAGATTTGCCTCTACTACTAACACCCTTTCAGGACGACCACGAGCGAACAGCCTTCATCTTGATCCTCTCCTCCTACGACAGATACTTTCTGCCTTAACTCTTTTGAATGTAAGGTTGATTTGACATCCTCCAAAGAAAGTGTATCTCTACCGTATAACATGCTATTGACAAAATTTTTATAGGAAGGAGGTAATGAACATAACAAGATCAGGGCTTGATCTTCTTCGTCGATTTTAACATCAATATTCTTTAAATCTATAATAATAGTGTTAAGTTCATCTAAGTGGTCTTTAATTCGCATATCTTTCTTCATGCGAAGGGTGAAGAGGCATTGCTTTAAGTAGAGCTTGTTCGTTAGAGATTTCGTTATGTACAAGCTCTCTAACTTAAGCCACAAACTGGCGATGGTATCTTCATTTGCAACCGCCCGCAAGACCTTATCGGCCAAACAGAGCTGTATGGCACTATGCGCCTTCATCTCCAGCTTTTCTTTCTCAACATCGGGCATAGATTCTGGTAACTTATCATTTCCAGACAAGACCTTAAACAGTCATTGTTGCACTACGAGAGCCCTCATTTTTATTTTCCACAAACTGAAGCTGTTTCTCCCATTGAATTTCTTCACTTTGTATTTCACAGAAGACATCTTGAAGTACACTAGAATAGTAACTTTGAATAGTACCATACACGTGAATAGTACTCAGCGCCTTTAAAGAGTAAATAATAATTTAACTTATTTTCTGATGTGAAGGATCCTTTTAGTGGCAGCCACAAAGCATACGATAAGCAGATACACGTACTCTAAGTCAGGCTCTGATACCAGTTTGTTGCAGCAGAGGGGCTTCACAGACACAAAAGATGTCTATACAAGTGTGGAGAATAACACTGAATAAACACAGTGAACACAAAGAACAACACACAAGGATTTAACGTGGTTCGGTCAGTATGACCTATGTCCACGAACGAGAACAACAGAGAACTTCATTAATCACAAAGAGAAGATTACAAAAGATGAGATCACTCTCTATCTAGAGACTCACACAAAGAAAGGGACTCTTTCTATCTCACTCGCTTCTCTCTATTTTTTCTCTACTCAACTGAGTTCTGATAATTCTAAACCATCAAACCACACCTCCTATGCATAGCTTACAAATATTAATAAAATAATATACAAGGGTTGTTGGAATAGTGGAATTAGGCAAAAGTTAGGTTCTCTTTTGAAAATCTTCAAAGGCACGTTTTTAACAGTACATGCACATTAACGGATCAATTCTAAATATAGATAAAATTGCCCCAAGTAATAGTCCATATCTCTTTTTTACAATGGCACATGTTGTGTGTCGAAAAGATTATCTTTTCATCTACCGACTCCAATATTCTTTAGGGACTCTTAAAAAAATTTTTTTTGAGGCCTTGAATGATGCAATTTGCTGCTCTTGAAGAATTATTCCAGTTGTGAGAACCATGTAACATATTCTCAGATCCCTTGTGGGGGTTATCCTTATATTTTAGCCCTAAGAATGTTATCCTTGTATTTTAGTCCTAAGAAGACAATAAAAGAAGATGGGTTTATCCTCATATTTCAGCCCTAAGAAGATTGAGAAAGCAGTGACTCACAAGCAAAGAGTCGATCAATAAGGAGCCGTGAAGACTCGAGCAGGGGACTGTGAAGCCTCTAACAGGGGAAAGCACTCTGTATCAAGATAGAGTGCAGAGAGAGACCAGTGCTAATACTAGCTGCATAGGTAGAGATAGAAAGATGCATCCTGCCTGACGTGCTTGCTCCAAATCACTCTATGTGCGCTAGCCTTTTAGCTCTTCTTCTTTATAATGACGAAAAGCTCTTCTTCTTTATAATGACGAACCGATCCAAATATCACATCAGGCTTTCTGGCATGTATGGAACTAGCAATAGATAACAAACCATGACCTCTATCCTTTTACCTTTGCTATTTGCTTATATATATAAATATAGGGCTTTCACCGCATCCCCTAATAAAGTACAACACTCATTTTTGGCAAATAAAGTACAACACGCATCTTTGACAAATAATCCAACAACCGTTGACGTTCGGTGAGAAGTGAGGCGAAGGAACAGATGATCTTAAAACAAGCTTCTTCTTCATTCAACAAAGCATCGGTAACAAATTGTAGAGGCATTTTTTTAGTCTTTTTTCCCCGCTGAGCTTTCATGCAATGACTCTCACTCACACATGAACTGAACATTTCAAGAGCATCCCCTAATAAAGTACAACACGCATTTTTGGAGCTTTCTTTTCTTTATTATGGTTTTGGTGAGGAGTGAGGCGGAAGGAACATATGATCTTGAAACAAACTTCTTCTTCATTCAACAAAGCATCAATAACTGATTGCAGACTAATTAGGCATTTTTTTAACCTTTTTTCCCACTGATCTTTCATGCAATGACTTCTCACTGACACATGATCTAAACCTTTCACTGACAGAGCTACTTCGACTGCTCTGACTCTGAATGCACTATAGTGAATCAACAACCCCCACAACCAGTTGAGAACAAGATGTTTTGTTGGCTTAGCTAACTCTTCTAAGCTACCTGAAGTAACCATGCTCGCTTGATTCCTAAGGATAGGACGCGACCCCCAAGATCCCTCTCAAAATGGGTTTCCTGAATAGGAGGGAGATCAAAGAACTAGTTTCAAATGTCAAATCTAGTTTTTGACTCGTTGAGACTTCATTATATGCTTTAAGCGTATAAAGGCGTACAAAGGACGAGGGACTATTTTTTGTTTGCATTATTAAAATTTTTTGGCAAGTTAGGCCTTCCTTGAATAGGCGTCCACTGTGAAAGCCTATGTCTAGAAAGGGGACCAAAGAGGAGTAAGCTTGCTGACTCAAGAACTCATTCGTCCTTGAGCTTCGACTTGCTGAGTTGGTTCCTTAAAAGCTATTTCTCCTACTGGGTCTGCTCTCCTTGCCCTGAAGTAGGTGTTTCACTTTGGTGTTTTCCTTCCCTTTGAGTGGGGAGAACTAGGGTTAAAACTCATCTGGGTTGGTCTAAGAACAATTTTTTTAAAGAATTATTTTGTATTCAGGATTCTACTCTATAAATAGGGTTGTGCCTGAGGTATAAGGTTAATGAGAAGCCAAAAGGAACTATATATTGTAAGAGAGCAATAAAGAGAAGTAAGGAGAGAAATCCAGGGTCTGTGAAAGATCTTTTAGTGAGATTGAGAGGGTTTCTTGCGAGTTCTTCATTAAAAATGTAAGAATAGACTATCTTCTAATCTCTAGAATAAAAGAAGACTCAATCCTCTCCCCATGGACGTAGGCGATTGCCAAACCACGTAAATCCTAGAATTTGCCTCTTGATCTATTTTTCTATGGTATATTGTTATTCTCTTTAGTTAGAACATGTTTTTCTCCATGTTTCTACATCGTCCAGTGATCGATCGGTCTGCAACGAAGAATGAGATCTAATCAACATGATTGATGATTCTTATGTAGCTTTTGTATAGATCGTTAGTTAGTGGCCAACAATCGATGTCAGGTTGCGGGTGACGTTCATCAATAGTTGAATATTGTGACACCCCTGGGTTCACACAAGGCTGCAGTCCAAGGTGAAACCGAGAATGTCAAACCTGCCATGCACCACACCGTGCAATAACATGTTTCACCATCACAATTAACATCTATCTAGTAGAATCAATAACAGGTGTAGATACAAAAGCAAGTAAAAGATAATACTCGAATAGCTGATGAAATCCAAATGATCAAATAGATATCTCATCATCCAACAAATGGGAATACATAAACAATGTCAGAATGAATACACTGGAGTACTAAACAAGTCTCAAATACAAATATTTGATGAAAAAGAAATAAGGCACACGGCCTTTACAACTTCTATGAAATAGTTCTCAATGTCTAGTTATCAACAACAGTGGAGCCCAAAATACATAATACGTGGCTAAAATGTAAAGCTGAACACTACAGTGATCCGCTATCAACCTGCGACACTCCGTGCTCCTGGCTCGTGACCTGAAAGGGAGAAGGACAACGAGCGTGTAGACGGTAAAAATTACCGCGGAGGATTAGTGAACGAATTCGCCCACAGAACAGGGCCACCCTCTCTTAGGAGAATAACCTACTAAGTGGATTCGCCGGCATGAGGGCCCCCACATCGGTCGCACCCGCCAAATCACATGGATCCGCCAGTGAGGCGAATCCGCCTTCATTAGCCAAATCCGTCCGCCGAAGAGGAGCTCAAATCTGCCCCCAAATGCCAAGGCCACTTGCCAAGAGCCACGTCTGCCTACGTGAGCCAGAGACCAGGTTTCCAGGGACAAGCCTTCTCTGCCTCCCACGATGCAAGGTAAGGAGGCACAGTACCCCAAGTTCGTCAGACGGCAGTCCGTAATTCAAGCGAATGAGACGGGCGCCGAACCGGCCTGTAGACTCATAAATGCGGGTCACCTCACCCATCAGAATGGAGAGCCGAAGCCGCCGATGCGTGGCAAGCTGTCTGGAGTCCGTCCAGGCACGAGACGTCCATTCTCCCGCCCCTATTCAAACATAGGGTGAGGGGAGGAAGGGTACAGCACCTCAGGACCGCCGGATGGTCACTCGGTACCTCGCCGCACAAGTGAGCGGACGGTTGCCAGAGCCATCTGCGTTCACATAAATGCAGCGTACCGCGCTCCAAGCGAAAGGTTAGAGCCACCAGCGTTCGACGAGCTGTCCAGGTCTACTCAAGTGTCTGGCAGTCGCCGTCACGAGTGCGAGGAAGGGCTTTCCTGCTCCTACACGACGTGACACGACATGTAACCCCAAAAGACAACCGTTTGTTGTACAGGGGACAATAGGATGTCCTTGAACAGTGTATGGTCACATCCCATGGTTCAAGGGACAGCCAAACGGTCCCCCTCCCACTTAAAAAAGCTCCTTGCAGCAGCCAAAAAAAAGGGAGGGAGAGATCGATCAATAAACAAAAAAAAAAGATCGATCAAACAAGGATCTCCAAGGAACGAAAGGATCCGAACTCCTTTATCCAGAGCTTCTACTGAGTACTGAAGCTCTCCCCAACAACCTCGGTCGAACCGTCCAAGGGAAGCAGACCCGGCGCGAGCACCGGGCGAAGCATCCTGTAGCTACCTCAAAGTCCCCACAAATTTAAACAAAGAGGGCATTCCCTCTGCTTCTGTCGTAATTCAGATTGATTTAGTTTGTAATAAGCTTTCTTATAAATACAAACAAAATCCCTCCCCTTTCCCGGGAAAATCAGAAATTTACACCTACAGAAGATGGCGACCACAGTGGGAGCAGCTGTTTCTTCAAACGAGATGGTGGTAGCTCAGTTCGACGAGGTTGTTGCTGGGACGACAGTGGAGTCCCTAGAAATCGAGTTCGATCAGGCCAAGTACGAAGAGTACTTGTCTTCCTCCTCTTCCGGTGGCGAAGCAGCCCGCAAGCGCCACAGAGCCACGCACGGGAGCCGACCTCAGACGGCCAAAGCTCCCACGCCAGAAGGCTCTACCGGAGTCCCGATGGGGAAATCCACCCCAAACACTCTCGAGGCCAAGTCCCAGATCGAGAGTAGAGGGGAAGGGTCTACTAAGTGGGTCGCCAAACGACCCTCAGTAGCACCTATCTCGAAAGAAACATCAGTTCGTTCCGGCACGAGCCACCCCGCCACTGCTCACGCAAGTTCCCCCTCCGCTGGGAGAACTAACCAACAGCGATGGCGGACGCTTGTCGGGCAGAAAGCCCAAACCTTCGCTTCACACAACGGCCTGAACCACCATACAGGCCCGAGAAGCGAAAGACAAGAGGGCAACTCGCCCAATATCGGGAGGCCCTCCAAATCAGGGGCGCCAACCGAGAAGGATGGGACCACCCGCTCAGGTGGACTTCGCTTTTCAGGTCATATCCCTGACGCGAACAAACCACCCCAAGTGAGTGGGCCTATCCAAAAAGGTGAATCCTCGAAGGCTGGCGAGCCTCGCCATGAGATCTTGGCGAATAAGCGCAAAGGCAAGGAAATAGGCGACGCGTCGCGAGCCCGCTCGTTTAAACAAAGGGCTGAGACTCGCCTACACGCTAGAGTTCGCCCAAGCGCGAAAACTCGCCCGTCAAGGCGAAACCGCCTAACTCCGACGCCGCAACATTCCACCCATTGTGCACCAGAGGACGCATCCAAAGGCCTCTCGTGTACTCACCCGAGTAGTCCTTCCGATACTGGGGGTTGTCACCAACCACCCATGGAAGATCTACGAGAATATTTGATTCGCAAGCGCACCATACAGGAGGTGAACCCTCAGTGCCACTACGAAAGACTCATTCACACAGTGCTCGCCGACTGCCAATGCGTAGAAACGGTGAAACCTTCTGTGTTTGAGAGGATTTCTCAGCAACCCTCTCGACAGAGGGTCTCCCGTCGGAGGCATCATCACCAAAAGAGACGCGCTACTGACGACTTAGAGCTCCCATCCGTCACCATCAACATGACGGACAAGGGCAAGACGGTATTTTCTGATTCCCCGGATTCGGATTACGTTCTGGGACCTAATCCCCAGTTCGCCCGAACCCAGCAAGAAGGCATATATCAGCGTACCCGTAGTCGCAGAAGGAAGAGCGTCGGGATTGACTACTCCGCAGTAGCCCCTCCCTTCTACGGCGAAGACGAGGTTCACTCGGCAGCGGCCACGTCTCAAACTTCGCACTCAAGTCAGGACGCGAGGGCGCGGGTGCACATGACGGAGCTCACCCACGAGCAGACGATGACCCAAAAACTAGAGGAACAGCAGGCGACCATCGACTCTCTAAGAGAGATGATGGAGCAACTGCTGAACAAAAAGAAGAAGAAGAAGAAAGCCCAACGCCCCTTACCCCGACGGACCGGGGACCAGGAGTGGGTGCCTCTGCGCCGTCCGGCGATAGAAACGGAGGATAACAGTAATCCACTATCTGATTACTCCTCTAAGACGTCGCTAGGAACGTCGCATACTGGTGATGGTTCTCGTGACAAGAGGTTCGATGAGTTCCAGGATCAGCTCAACGCGCTGAAGCTTCAGCAGAATATGAACAAGCTGGGGGTGGTCCGCCCCTACCCTATTGAATGGGATACGGTCCCATACCCAGTAAAGTTCAAGCCGATCAGCTTGGTGCAATTCGACGGCAAGGGCTCGCCCTCGCAGCACATCTACTACTTCATGGCGCAAACCGGATTCCTTACGGGGAACGACGCCATTCTCACACGACTATTCATAGGAACCCTCAAAGGGGTGGCCTTTGAATGGTTCCGCAAGCTGGAGCCCGGTTCCATCAAAGCATGGGCCGACGTCGAAAAGCTCTTTTTAGCCCGCTTCTTCGACGATGACACCGAAGTATCAATGGCTACTCTCCTTGCCGAAAAGCAACGAAAGTCGGAATCGGTCAATGACTTCGTCAAAAGGTTCCGGAATCGGTCCGTCCACTGTCGAGACCAAGTCTCTGAGTCGACGCTAATCGAGATGTGTCGCAACAACCTATCGATCCATATCTTGTCTAAGATAGGCGCGGTAGAAACCCGGACGTGGAAAGAACTTGTTCGTCAAGGCGAGCAAGTAGAAAACATGATCAAGAGGCTCGAGGCCGAAGAACCACAGCCCAAGAAGGGAGCTGCAGAACCAGCCGCACCAAAGAATCCCCCTCGAACAAGTGGAAAGGAGATCATGGCAGTCGACTCTGCCCCAGCGCCAAAGACTGCCCCGAGGCCGAAGCCTAGGCAATTTGAGCAACGCCCCCCACGGCAGTATGACTTCAAAGAGGACCAGGTGGTAGCGACGCTCGATACTCTACTCAAGAGTGGTTGAATCAAGTTGCCTGAGGCCACGAAGCCTGAAGAGGCGGACAAAACCGGCGACCCAACATACTGCGCTTATCACCGGTTCCTTGGTCACCACACGACCAAATGCTACGTCCTCAAGGACAAACTCCAGGCCCTCTACGACGCGGGAGTCTTGAAGAAGGAGAAGGTCCAGAAGCAGGTGACCACAAACATGATCACCTTGAGCTTCGGGACAAATCTCCCCAAAGTCTAAGCTCCGGCGGGGGTGATTCCTATCCCCAAAGCAATTCTGAAGATCACCAACGACGATCCTCACAACTAACGAGAGAAGGGCTTAGTCCCGCAGACCCTGCCATCAGGGCAGATAATGTGGGTTCACCCAGACCTCCTCGATGATGAGCAGTGGACCGCAAAGCCTCCAAAGGAGGCCAAGAGAAAACACTGCAACGTCATCTATGCCACCCTAGACACAGATGACGTAGCAGTAGCCACCCTGACCGATTCCGAGGAGGACGCCAACGTCTTCGCCACGAGGGCGGGAAAGGAGTTCGCCAAAGAATACCCTGCGAGGATAGAGAACGCGGTAAGACCTCCCGCGAGGCCAACCGCCACAACCCCTCCCAATCCAGATGCACCCAGCTCAAGTCGCCAACCTTTCCGGTTCAACGTGCTCGCACAGTTGAAAAGCATCCCGGCGTGAATCACCATGTACGACCTCCTCCGGTTGTCCAGGTCCACTCGCAAAGCCCTGCAAGAGGCGTTGGCGGACTCAGAGGCGTTCTCAACCCACTTCTCGAAAGAGACAGAGGCGGAACGAGAATGCACGACTTGCTGCCAAGTCTCCGAGAGGCGAGTCCCTTGCATTACCTTCACTCCTGAGGATATGCTCATTAAGAGTACGACTCACGATCGACCACTGTACTTCACGGGATATGTCGGATCGGCGAGAGTAGATCGGATCCAAGTCGACCCAGGCTCCGCGTTGAGCATCGTGCCTCTGAAACTGATCAAGCACTTGGGGATACCACCGAAGCGTCTGTCCTTAACCACCACGATCATTTTTGGCTTCAATGCCACAGGGACGCGGCCACTGGGCAAAATCCGCCTGAAATGTCGCATAGGCGACATGAAGACGGAGGTGACCTGCTATGTCATCGATGCCGAGCCTTCCTACAACGTGCTCCTAGGGCGCCCGTGGATTCATGGCAACCGGATAGTCCCATCCACTCTGCACCAATGTCTGAAGTATGTTGACGATTATGAACGCGTCAAGACTGTAGTGGCCGACAGACAACCCTTCAAAGGCGTCGAAAACTACTTCACAGACTCTCTGCTGTATCAAGACTCCGTCGAACCGCCGGTTGAGGAGCCAGAAAGCGGCAACGAGGCGGACAGCGAGCCTGAGTACGGCGACAATCTAATCTTAAACGATTTCGAGTCAATTGTAATTGGTTATGAGAGTCATCATGTAACCAACGCTGTTCAGGCGGGAAAGATTGTCGTCAATGAAAAATCCAACTTTGCTTATGTGTCGTCTTGTTCTACGTCTGAGGACGATGAACCCAACGATCTATGGTCGGGACTCTACCGAGATCCTTCCCTGCACATGCCAGTCTGCTCGTCATACGCCGCGAGGGGGCTGCCAATTGACTCGTCGCAAGCCGTATTTGTTGTGCCAGCCCAAAATAGATATCGAAAAGATATTATTTTCGGTCGAGTCGATCGTCCCTTGCGTACGCTCTGGGACGAGTCCGAAGACGAAGACCCGGCACCCCAGTTTTCGCAATACAGTCGAATTGCGAGACGCATGATGAGCGACATGGGGTACGACCTCACTCGCTTAGAAGGCCTCAACTACGGCCGAGGACACAAGACGGTCATCCGACCCGCCTACGTACCTAAGGGGAAACCCTCGAATTATTTCAACCGGACTAGGAGAGGCTTAGGCTACTCCTCCTCCTCGTCAGATTTATATTTCCAGGTCAACGAAGATTCCGACTACGCATGTTCGGGGGATCAGTCGTCGGTAACCTCAGCATGGGACTCAGATGTCAGCGTGAGGGACCTATTCGATGGCCTCACGATCAACATGACTATAATGGATCCCGCCGAGATGGCGACAGACGAGCAACTTCCACTCTATGACGAGACGTGGGATTATCATGTTAACGCCCAATGGAGTAGTCGCTTCGAGCAACGAGAACCGCCCACCGAGGACGAAATCCTCCAAGTGAATATGGGAACTGACGAGAGTCCCAAGCCCATATTCATCAGTGGTAGCCTGCCTCCTCAAGAAAAGGAGGATCTCATTGCCCTCATATGGGATACATCGACGTCTTCGCATGGAATTATGAGGACATGCTTGGCTTGGATCCGCGGATCGCCACACATCGCCTCAACATCAACCCAGACGCCAAGCCAGTTAAACAGCAGCAAAGGCGGTTTCGCCCCCAGATCATGGAGGCGATCGAAGCCGAAGTAAAGAAGCTCATCGAATCCGGCTTCATCAGAGAGGAACAACACCCCGACTGGGTGGCGAACATTGTTCCGGTGCTGAAGAAGAACGGCAAAATCCGCATCTGCATCGACTTTAGGGACCTCAACGCTGCGTGCCCTAAAGACGAATTTCCCCTGCCCATCACGGATGTCATCATTGACAACACGTGCGGATTCGAGAGGATGTCCTTCATGGACGGCTTCTCGGGGTACAATCAAATCAAAATGCACCCCGAGGACGAAAAACACACCGCGTTCAGAACTCCTATGGGGGTGTACTGCTACACCGTTATGCCCTTCGGACTCAAGAATGCCGGAGCAACCTACCAACGCGCCATGAGCTTGATCTTTTGAGACCATCTACGAAAAACGGTAGAGTGCTATGTGGACGATCTGGTCGTAAAGAGTCGTCACAAGAGCGACCACCTCCAAGACCTGAAGACGATGTTCGAACTCATGAGGACTCATCAACTCAAGATGAATCCCACTAAGTCATTCCTAGGGATGGCTAGTGGTAAATTCCTCGGCTTCGTCGTCACGACAAAGGGGATCCGAATTGATCTAGACAAGGTGCGAGCTATCCAAGAGCTCCAACCACCCCGGAACCTCAAAGAATTGAGGGGCCTCCAGGGAAGATTGGCCTACATCCGAAGGTTCATTTCAAACCTTTCGGGCAAATGTCAGCCATTCTCCAAGCTCATGAAGAAAGGCACCTCCTTCGTGTGGGACGAGCCTTGCCAGCAGGCCTTTAAGGACATCAAGGCTTACCTTTCAAAGCCGCCAGTCCTCGTTGCGCCGATTTCAGGGAAACCATTTCTCATCTACATTAGGGCCATGGAGCACTCTCTGGGTGCTCTCTTGGCACAAAACGATGACGCCGGCCACGAGCAAGGCATCTACTACCTCAGTAGGACCCTGCAAGGCGCCGAACAACGATACCCAATGGTCGAAAAAGAATGTCTGGCCTTGGTGTTCGCCATCCAAAAGATGCGACACTACTTGGTTGGCCAAACAATCCACGTCATCTCACGGATGAACCCCATTCGAGTCTTCATGACGCAACCCGCGGCGCTAAATTGGCGCTTAGCTAGATGGGCACTTCTGCTCTCTCAGTACGACATTCACTTCAGGCCACAGAAGTCGGTCAAAGGTCAAGCCATATGCGATCTCATGGCCAGTCACCCACTGGTATCAAAAACCGACTTGTTTGAAGACTTGCCAGACGAGCCACTTGAAGTCAATGTAACGTCGTTACCGGATGTGTGGCAGATGTTCTTCGACAGCGCGTCTCGTGCAGCCCCGGATGGCTCTATTGTTGCTGGAGTGGGGGTAGTCATCACTTCTCCACGCAACCGCGTGCTGCCCCGGGCCTTCTCTTTGACAGAGCCATGTACCAACAACGTGGCCGAGTACAACGCATTACTCGTCGGACTCGAGCTGGCCGAAGAGCTAGGAGTAAGACATCTCGAAGCTTACGGCGATTCCCAGCTCATCGTCAAGCAGATGACCGGCGAATATGAGGTTAGAAACGAAGACTTGATCCCACTCCACAAGGCGGCTGTCTGACTAGTTGGATCATTTGAGAGCTTCCGCATTGAGCATGTGTTGCGTTCCAAGAACACACATGCGGATGCCTTGGCTTCCCTGGCGGCCAACTTGGCTCAACCATACGGAACAATCCAGTCAGTCACAGTGGCGAGCAAGAAGCTCTTCCGACTGAAAGACGCTCCAGAAGCAAACGCCACCCATCAAGTCTCCGATCAGCCCAGTGCTGAGGACTGGCGCCTCCCGATCATCGATTACGTCCTATACGGAGTATTGCCCGAGGATGCAAAGGAGCGAGAGTTCGTCCGGAGACGTGCTACGAGATTCTACTACGACTCGATCACCAAGACGTTGTATCGAAGGTCATACGACGGCTTGTTGCTTCGATGTCTCTCGAGAGTGGAAGCACAGGAGGCTCTACGCGAGGCCCACGACGGCATCGGCGGAGCTCACCAGCCCGGACCCAAACTTTGGGATCGCCTACGAAGGACTGGTTACTTCTGGCCTGGGATGGTTCAGGACGCCGTCGCCTACGCAAAGCGCTGCCACGAATGCCAGATTCACGCCAACTACATGCACCAGCCACCTGAAGACCTACACCCAACAAAGGCTTCGTGGCCTTTCGAGGCATGGGGGATGGACATAGTTGGACCAATATCCCCGCCATCGGCGAGAGGTCATCGCTTCATTCTTGCGATCACTGACTACTTCTCTAAATGGGCCGAAGCGGTCCCCTTGAGAGAAGTCAAGACTAACGACGTGATTAAGTTCATCAAACACCACATCATTTACCGGTACGGCATACCACGACGTATCATTCACGACAATGGTACGCAATTTGTCAGTCATGCATTCACCAGGTTCTGCGACAAGTTCCGAATGCAGAACCTCTCGTCCACGGCCTATAACCCGTCAGCAAATGGTTTGGCAGAGGCCTTCAACAAAACGATCATCAAAATTTTGACCAAGTTGACCTCAACCAGCAAACGCGACTGGAACGAGAAACTTGGCGAAAGTTTGTGGGCGTATCGCACCACGGTTCGCACGCCGACTGGCCATACGTCCTACTCCTTGGTATACGGCTGTGAGGCCGTATTGCCATTAGAGATTCAGATCCCGTCCCTCCGCGTCGCTTTGGCAGCAGGGATGACGGTGGAAGACAATCACCGACAACGACTCGCCAAGCTCGAGGCGTTGGATGACAAGCGGCTAGAAGCTCAACAGCATATTGAGTTCTACCAAGCCCGGATGGCGAAGGCTTTCGACAAGAAAGTCAGGCGCCGAGCCTTCAAGGAAGGAGAGCTGGTGTTGGCCGTTCGCCGACCAATGATTCTCACCTCCAAGAATAAAGGCAAATTTCAATCCAAATGGGAGGGTCCATTCGTAATAGAAACAGTCTATTCGAATGGGGCCTACCGCCTCGTCAAGCCCAATGGCGACAAGATCATGATGCCTATCAACGATAAATACTTGAAAAAGTACTACCCTTAGTTTTTCTTCACTAACTCCCACAAGTACATGAGTATAAACTGGTTCTCAAACCCTCCAACTGGTATACGAGGCTAAACTGTCCCTACTCCACCCGTTATGGCGAAAGCCTCTGGCGGCATTCAATTCGCCTATCCTCTCCAACGAGATGGCGGATCCACTAAAGTCGTTCATACCACGACAAACCAATTCATTTCGCCTATCCTCTCAACGAGATGGCGGATCCTCTAAAGTCGTTCGTACCACGACAAACCACTTCAATTCGCCTATCCTCTCCAACGAGATGGCGGATCCACTAAAGTCGTTCATACCACGACAAACCAATTCATTTCGCCTATCCTCTCAACGAGATGGCGAATCCACCAAAGTCGTTCATATCGCGACAAACCAAATCAACTCGCCAATCCTCTTCCAGAGGATGGTGGGTCCCCAAAGTCGTTCCAATCACGACATTCCCTGTCACGTTAACATTAAACCTCTGACACAATCTACTTACCAATCCTCTTCATAAGAATGGTAGGTCCCCCACAGTCGCTCCAATCGTGACAAAACCCCATCAGGTTAATGATCACCTCTGATGATTGGCGCCATTATTCCGACGAATAACATAGCCTAAGTAATAACCTACCACGCGACGTGTTATTACTTCTGTCAATAGTCACACTCCTACGTCCCTGAACTATCTGGCCTATTCCAGCTATCCTAACATTCCCTTAGGATAACTGATGGGTAGCGGCCTACCACGTGAGGGCCCCTACAACAATCGAACGTCATATTCCTACATCCCTGACGATTCGATTATCACCTGTCGCCGCCTATTCAGACGACGACAACTGTCAAGAGCAGGTTGGCAAATCACATCTCTGCCGATTCCTCAAGCGACAGCTTGCCGAATGGCAAGTCGAAGTTGAGATTTTCAGTCGGCCGCAGGAGCGAACGACTTTTCTCTGCTGCAAGCCGAGTGTTACTCTCTTGATCCCACTGGAGCTACAACGCGAAAATCGGAGTCAACCCGATCCCACGCTGTAAGCAACCGAGAGCAGAACAAGAGCCCAAAACGACTAAGTTCAGAACAGACGGTCAAGTGCTCAACAAATCCAACTCAAATGCCAGAACAACACAAACAGGAAGAAAAGGCAGAAAACTATGCATATGAAACGAAAATAAGCAAGAGCTTAAGGCCATTATGGGCCAAAGTTTGCACGCATAAGTTTTTCAAGTTACGGTGCTTGAAGCACCGACTAAGTTGACAAAACAGCAAAAGAAAAGAGGAACAAAAGAACAGATTTAAGCAAACAGAGCATTACAGAAATTTCAACAAGCTAAAGGACCCAATTTTGGCCTTGGCTTTCGCGAGGGCCTTCTCACGATGGATCTTCGCCTTCTCCCTCTGCTGCTGCTGCCGCCTCGCCAAATCTGCTTCGCTGTCCTCCTCTTCCTGACGAAGGAGCTGCAGCGCCCTCTCCACCTCCCTGGCAGCCTCTCCGAGCTTCCCCGCCTCGCGCGAACGCTCCTGCAACTTCGCCTCGCCACGAAGAGTGCCGGCGTCCTCAAAGAAAGCTCGGTCCAGGTAGGCGTCCATCCGGTCCAGCACCGTTTGGTGCCGCTTTCGCAGATGTCGGAGCTCGGCCTCCTTCGCCAGGATCTACTTCGTCCTTTCTTCGCGCTCGAGCAGAAGGCGCAGGGAGATAGGCGGCGGCACGTTGGAAGGATCTTCGTGGACCGCCTCTTCGAGGCGATACATCCACTCCTCCACTCGATGGAGCTCCTGCTCGCAGTTGCGTGCGAGTGAGACATCGCCCGACCGGCGGATCTCCCTTAAGCCCGCTTCCACGAGGGGAAGCACATCATAGTACCGGCCGGCGCCCACCCCGACCTCAAGGGCGACCCCCCGTACCAAGTCCTCCAGCCGTACAAGGGGGACGAACGCTGGGTGAGCCAAGGGATCTGGAACGGAAGACCCTTGGGCTGAACCCACGGGAGAAGCCGGTGGGGCGTCAATATTAACCACGGTGGCGAAAGAGCCCACCTCTTCGGGCACACTATGTTCGGAATTGGAGGCCATGGAGTGGAAGGGTTTGCGACGGTGATCTTTCGTCTCGCAGACTTTTCTCGAAAAAGAAGGAGCGTGGCTGAAGAAACGGCGAGTACGGGGAATATATCTAAAAATCTGACGGTCACGATCTGTCCCCTCAAACGATCGAGCGGTCCAGATGCCTCGCGACGCTTCGGGCTCAACGCCATTTAAAGCCCCGCTTCTCGAGACCCGAACCGACCGATCGGATAAAGCCCAAGAAGTAAGGCACCCTGTCACTTCGCCATTAATGGGCATTGACACGTCTTTAATTCCTTAGCTGGCAAGCATTTGGGCCCGCTGGAAGACGCGTGGCACGAGATTTCGCCTACAACCTAAAATCGCCTTTTCGGGAGTCTCGCTTGCGTTCTAAATTCGCCAGCGACATCGGCACAAATCCGCCAATACTAGAGATTCGCCCACGGCTCGAATTCGCCAGCAGTCGAAGTTAATCCTCACAGCGAACTCACCGATGGTTTAACACGACTCTCTCGGCGAATTTGCCGACCCGTATTTGAGTTGGGTTTTCACCCAAGTGTTGCGACCTGAAACCGCTGATGGCTATGCCAAAGAAATATTAAAGGGTTTATATCTAAAAGGAACACGACGAGGAAGAAGACAAACTGCATCAAATGCTTCTAGACGGTACATTTGAACAAAGTTATGTTTTTGCAAATCACGCAAGTCATAATATTACGTTCGAAGAAGCAAAACATGCACCCAGTGTTTAAGATAATACATTTAAACAGGTCATGACTTCACGAGTCATGGCATAGTTTCAAAATTAAGCAAGACGAATAAACAAAGTGTCTTAGGCACGAATACATGGTGGGGATCTCAATCAAACACACTGAAAGTGGAAATCTCTGCCTTGGCCAATGCCACCCGTCTCGCGTGGTCCTCTCGAGCCTTGTCCTCGGCCGCTTTCCTAATCCGCTCCTCGGAGTTCGACTTAGCGACAGCGTCTTGTTCCCGCAACACCAAGAGGCGCTGAGTTGCCGCTTCAGCCTTCTCACGGGCAATGACGACGTCGGTCTGGAGCTTCTCCAACCTCGACTCCGCATGTCCCAGTTCGGTTCGCAGGCGAGCTATCGTGTGATTAAGGTCGATGACTTCCTCCTCTGACGAGCGATGGTGATCCACCCAGAAATTGGCGGTGTACTCCAAATCAGCGATCTCTTTGGAGCGGATCTCATGTTCATGGGCCTCCCTACGCTTGATGAAAGCCAGGCAAGACTCCATATAAACTTCGGGGCCTTCCCGCAGCAATGCCTCTAGCCCTGTCATACGCGACTCCAGAAGACGAAGTTCTCGCATACAACGGGTGAAAAGCTGATTTTCGCCCGATCATCGAATGTCTACCACACGGTCCAGGAGAGATTGCTTGAAACTGGCAAAACTACCCAAGCCGAGATCGACAAGAGAAATTACCTGTCTCACGGCATTCTCGAACTCCTCGACGCGGGCCTGCCAAGACGAGGAGCCAGGGGGAGTAGGTTTTTAACCAGGGGCGAGCGCCGCAATTGGGGGAACCTCGAGACAAGGTTCCATTCCTGGTTGCGGAGCAGAACCCTGGGCAGGAGGAGCCTCCGGGCTCTCGGGCTCATCATCGGATATCAAGATAGGTTCCGCCTCGTGCTCCTCAGGAAGCAGTGCATCATCATGGGCTGAGAAGCACAGTGAGGGCATGGAGGAGGGATCTAAGCAAGAGATACCTATCCATGTCTAAACAGGGTTTGAACGGGGAACATACCTTCGGCAGCGGCTGCTCCGGCCGCACCCGAGGAAGACGCCTCCTTCCTCTTCTTGGAAGTAACCCTCTTCGTCTTCGGTGCCATCTGGGAGACACAAGGTAATCAGGATCTCTTCTGAGAGGAACGATGAGAAAGCCTTGGCTTTTCTTGACGAAGGGAAAAGGTACTAAAATACCCCGATCCTAGGAGGTTATGTGCGGTTCGATTGGACCCTTCAGTCCCGAACAGTTAAGGAGGAAGCCGAATATCCCGCATCCCGTATGAGCGGTTGAGATTTGATGGTTTCGGGGCATAATCTCTAACCGACGGCCCGGATTGGGCGTGAAGGACGAAGAGACCCATCGCACCGCAATTAAGGCAAGACGGCGCACCCACGTCTCCGTAACTGACATACACGTGGGCGGACACACGACCCGCTAAAAGCGGAGTCCACCTGTATCTAGGATCGCCGTTAACGGAGCAACTGCGAGTTCATCAATTTGCAAGATTCGCCAGCAGGCGAAACGGGTCTGTAGCTGGAATCCGCCAAGAGAAATTTCCCTCAAACATTGACATCAATTAGTGCACTAAAATATCTATGCTAAATATAGTATGCACACAAGCCATAATCGCCAGAAACAAAAGGATAATTTCATTCATGAAAAAGAAGTCCTGTTACAACAAAAAAAAATTAAAGGCGAATTACAAGGATTTCAACCGCAGTTCCGCCTCACGAATTTTTTCAGCATGGCGGAGCTCAAGCCTCCTTAAGACCTCTCGGCGAATCTCTTCCTCCGTGCATAAAATTAAGTCTTGAATGGCCACCTTGACACCCTTGAGAGCTCGATCCTTCTCCCCAACCGAGTCAGTAGTCAACTACCGACGGGACTCAACACCCTCCAACTCCTTTGCCACCTGATCAAGGGCCTTCCCTTGAACAGCCAGAGAAGCCTGCGCGTCAGCTATGACCCGTTTCAGCCTCTCCACTTCAAAGGAAAGTCGGGAGAACCGGCTATCAACCGTCTCTTGCTCGCGAGCCACCCGTGCATCCTCGGCTTTGGCCTGCTCCAGCTCCGCTGACAACTTTAACTCCAGCGTCAGATTCTCATCCAGACGGCGATCCCGATCCGCCATAGTTACTCGAACTTCGCGAGAGGCGAGATCAAAGAGATTGGAACTCTCCGCACGAAGAGTGAGCAGCTGCTGAACCGCCACCTCCACTGCGTTCAGGCGCTGAAAGTAGGGTCTCGCCACGGTGATGCCAAGCCTCTTACGCAAGAAGGACGCGTCGTCCTCGAGAACTTCCTTGAATTCCTCGAAGGGACAATTCCCCTCCAAAACCTGCCGAGTGCAGTGGGCCAGAGTGTCTTCGAAATTGGCCACAGCTCGCGCCACCTTCTTCTTTCGCCAGCATTCCATAGGAGAGAGAGAGGCATCTTCGACAGAGGATGAATCTACAGTCGGAGTACCGGTAGTCACGATCACAGAAGTGACGACCGGCACTGCCGGAGCCGGAACAATCGCTGGCGCCGCCAGAATGGCAGTGGCAGAGTCACAGGTCACCAACGCCGGTGAGGAAGTGACCGTCAGCCCAACGGGAGTTCCCCCTTGAGCAGGAGACTCTCGCGCTGAGCGCTCACCCCCGACCGGTGTCCCCTCGAAGGTGGGGGTTCCCCCTTGTCGATCCGCAGGGACCACCACCTCCTCCTCACTTGATAGCGCCTCGTGAATGGAGGCGTTGTCATCCGCCTCGGATTCGCCAGAATGACCCTCCCAAAAGGGAGGATCCTCCTTGCCAGCACTTTCATGGGAGGGGCCAACTGCGGATACAAGGAAAATGATAACAATTAGTATCCCCTTGGCCTAGAAGGGCCAACAGCAATGAAACTCATGCTTACCTGAACCCCCTGGTTCTCTTTCATCTCCACTCCCCTCGTCTTCGTCAGAAGGGATAGGGATCACTTTCTCAACTGTACGAATTCGATATGAACAGTCAGAAAATATGAATCTAACCTCGTACACAAGGACATCGTATCGAAAGACTACCTCTCGGTACAGATGCAGGAGTCGTTGAGACCCCCGCCTGTGACTCCACACCGGATAAAGGGAGCATGTCCTTCAAAATCGCCGGAGCCACCTGCGGCGCAGCAGAAGGAGCAGGTTGAGCAATTTCTGCCCCAGAGGCAGTACCTGCCCGACTAGCCGCCGCTCTAGTGGTCACCATAGTCTCCTCACCACGGGCCCTCTTGGCCACTTCCGCTCTAGAGCTCTCCGCCGCTTCTCGCTGCCGTTTCGAGAGCAACGAACTACTCGGAGATAAGAGGGGCGCTCCCATACGCCCAGCAATCTCACTACGGGCTCGCTCCAGGCGCTGGCTCGCCCGGGTCAACTCAACAGGCTCCCTCTGCTCGCCTTGGGAATCTAGAGGAAGACCGGGAGAAGGAACTCGTGTTTCAGGCGCCTCAGATTCATCTGTGCCCGCGCCCTCACCCTCAGAATCTCCTGCAGGGCCTTCCATGAGCAGCTCCCTAGCCGCTGCACGACCCCTCTGCCTCGAAGGTCGAGGAGCTCCTCTTGGGCGACGCCCGCGTTCCGCCAGGCACGAGCTCTGAAACCGGAAGTCAACGGGATTAGCACTGGCGCCCCGATACCACCGACAGTACGAGAGCGTGTGGTGCAGGTCACGATCCTTCGAAGGTAACTCAAAACGGGTGTCGGTACCGCCTGCGTGAGTCCAGAACCACCCTCGAGCTCCGTCCACCAGCCCTCCTTCAAAGCGCAGGTGAGGGTTGACGTTGCCCACATACAATTGGTCGTACCCAAACTGGCGGGCGAACCTGCAGGGGATGTATGGTTCGAGATAGCACGATGAGCCCATTCTCAGAACGTGGTACCCAGGTCGGATGTTTATCAACCAACGAAAGGCGCCGCGAGGGAGGATTGTGTAGTGGTCCGCCGTCGGCGCATCCCTGAGAGATTCTCCGTATCCGCCCCCGCTGAAATAAGGAAAAGAGCGGCAAAAGTTGTAATTCCCGAAGTAGGAGAGCATCTTCCTTGCATCAGGGATATCCTTGCACTTCCAGGAGCACTTCTCCAAGCGCTGGACGAACGGGACAAACTTGTCACCTTGGAGCGCCGCTGGAGCACTCATCAAGCACTCACAGTGGTATACGAACCACGCCATCAGATAGGTATACGGCAGCCCCACCCGAGGATTAGGAGTCCTGATGACCTCTCCTTCTCCCTCATCAATGGCCGATACGCGGCAGAATTGAGCTGTCAGGGTACGAAGCCCCCGATGGATGCACGCTATCGTCGCCGATACCAGGGAATAAGACTTCCCGTGAGCCAAACAAACCGCCGGGTACACGACCTCCACAGGAAGAGCTTCGAAAGAGTGAGTGGGGATTACGCACCTCTTCAACCATAACATGAGGTACCCCACAAGCAGCGCCTTCCCTGAGATGGGTGACTTCGCCTGATGGTGGAAAGAGTGAAAGACTGTACCAGACTTAAATCCGCCTTCATCACGGTCGAGAGTCACGGTTCCCCCCTCTTCGGCTATCCTCGCCTCCACCTCGGATTGGTCTCATATGCCCAACGGGAGGGCAGGCTTCCCCTTAACATCGTTCCCCGGGAACAAATAATCAGCCCAATTCTTGTGGTTGATCCCCTTCTTCTTCCCCTTATGATCTGCCGCCCCCAAGGTGCTGAGGCAGATGTGGTAGTGGCAGAGTAACTCCCACAAAGTCTCAACCACCAAGGGCGAATGATTGGACAGTTGATCGATCTCGGTTTGATCGGGGACGTACTCCTCGTAAGGAAAGTCCCCCAGAGGCAGCCCCGACACGTCGTACATCTCGTGTGGGGTAATACTGAGCTCACCATTGGGGGTGAAAAATATGCCGCTTTCCGCACAATACAGTTCCAAAATGCTGTGGAACTGAGAGGCGTTGATCCGCAAGCCATGTCGAGTAGCTTCGACGGCCATGTACAGCTCCGTGTTCTTGAGATCAGCATTCTCAGCCAGAACACGGTCGGTGATCTTGGACCACCAAGTGTCGCTGCCGGGTGCAGAATAGACCCACCCCGAAGCTCTGAAATCCTTCGGGGGAAAGCTCCCTCCGACTCGGAAAAAGCGATGACGGAAGGTCTCCGCCGCTGATATCGACTCCCCCATGGGCAGTTCAGCGGACAGTAAGCCAGGACGCAGACCCGTCACACGCTTACACGAGCCATCCACTCCGTATCCAGCGGTAGAGCCCGTGAAAACGCCACAAGTGACCCCGTCCTGAGTTGGGGTCAGCTCCCAGTTCATCGTCCGAGGAACCGCGAGAGATCGCAGCTCAACGATCGAGAACCCCCTCGACATGCTGGGGAGGTAGTAGTGAGTCCCTTCTACCGTATGGAACCACATGCTCTCCTTGAGCAACAGGGCAGAGGGGTCGGTCGTGGCATCACCGAACAAAAACTGAGGTTTCGGCAGCTCTGCCCTAGCGTCATCTGTCAATACCGCGTCAGTCGTCAACTCGCGCAGTGTCAGGGGGTGGCCGTCCGTGACCCTCTTTATCAAGCCATCCGGTTTGTCGGCGGCGAACACAAGCACCGGAGCCAGAGAGGGAAATCGAGGAGGCGCCGTGTAGTTCGTACCACCGGCATGGCCAACGGCCACACCCTCCGGAAAGGCCTCATCGGAAAAAGTCGCTGCAAGAGAGGAAAATCCATTAAGACAAAAACTCGAAAGGGCAAAATCACCCATCAAATAGAGACAGACGAAATCGCCAAAAAAAAAGGGAGTTCGCCTCCCTCCCCCCTAAGGGCGAATAGGGCTAACTTTGCCCCAAATTGGGGGAAACTGCCGAAAAGCGGCGGAATTCCAAGACGATGAGCGACGCTCATCTCCCCAAATCCAACGCCTAGGGCCTACACGAGGTCATCCGACAAACCCATCGACGTACCTGAGCGCGACTCCGGAGCACTAGCGGGCATGCCGGCGGAGAGACGATCGGAGTAACCTCCAGGGCCTGCACCTCTCACTTTGCGCCTCCTAGGTTTTGGAGCCATTGAAAGATGGGGGGGAACTCTTGTCTTAGGAATTCTTTTCAAGATTCAACAGCACGATGAATCCCAAAGGAGGAAAACAGCGGGTTTAAAAAGGGGGAGTTGTCCACGTGGCCGCGATCGCCCTCGAGAGGCGGATCCCCCACGAACGGGAAACGTGGCCACGATCAAATTCGACGGTCCAGATCACCCTCATCGACGGTTGCATCCAACGGTTGAATTCGAAAACCACGGCCACGATTAGAACGAGGCACATGGAGCGGAGCCAAACTGTCGAATCATGATAATACTACGCCGCGTTAAGCTAAAAAAACACGAAACCCCGTAAATGGACACGTGATTTACTCACATTAGGCCTACTTTCGCCCAAAAGTAAAGTCTCGATGACGAAGGCTCGAATGAAATCCGCAAGTCACTCAAAATTTCGCCACCTATGCCTAACTTCGCCCGCGCGACTCAACTCGCCTTCAGGAAGCAGGCGACTCGCCCAAAACCCAGAAACCGACAAGAGGACTTCATTGAGACCCGCGCCCTAGACGGCTA
This sequence comes from Asparagus kiusianus, assembly GCA_022839385.1. Classification (NCBI taxonomy): domain Eukaryota; kingdom Viridiplantae; phylum Streptophyta; class Magnoliopsida; order Asparagales; family Asparagaceae; genus Asparagus; species Asparagus kiusianus. The sequence goes on from BQKN01000064.1 coordinate 708,884, forward strand.
GGGGTCAGAATAGAAATCTTAGCGCTAAGCCTAAGAGAAACTACTCGACAATTCATCATACTGAGGGGAATAGTATGGCTAGCCCGATTCAAACGGTAATCGGTAAAGGCAGATCAAACCCGTTGATAGCTGAGGGTTTGCTAAAAATCCTAATGTACTTGATCCATCCGAACCTGCTTTATTCAAAGTATTCCAGACCACACGTAAGTCGGTTTTGGTCTGAAAACTTTAAAGGGGGTCTTGTAGACGGTAAAAATTACCGCGGCGGATTAGTGAAC
>BQKN01000064.1:719161-734013 GCA_022839385.1 Asparagus kiusianus
TTTCTCAATCGATTTCTCTCATTTGTATATACCCGTTGGGTTCCCAAACACTGATAAACATATATATCTTATATTTATATGGTTATTCGCCACAAGGGAAAACATTTACTATAGATAATTCACACATGTGTATATATATATACTATAGAAATTTTTGAGGTTTTACAAATATGGAGATAAATTTCGATTAGACCAAACTTGTCTTTGAGGAAAGGTTCGATCTTTGCTACATGGAATTCAAAACTTCTTTAGTGATGAAGATCGAGAATAAAAAGTCCGATGGTAAAAGGGATTTTGAGCTTTGGAGGTGGTCTTGATCCAACATGACCTAGATTAAGTTCTACTAGGGGTGGATAAGATGCCAAAGAAGATGACAAGTGACAAGAGAAAAATAATGGATCGTAAGGTGTGATTACGATTCTACTGGTTCTCTATTATGAAGTGGAGGTATCATGTAATCAAGGAGAATATTGTACTAAGTATGAGGAAGAAACAGAGGAGTTGTACACGACTAAAAATGAATCCACCAACTTGTATTGAAAGCAGCAATTGTATGGACCATGTATGAAGAAAAGTACGATAATTTTGGAGCATCTGAGCAACTTCAACAGGATAGTGACCGAGTTAGCGGCGATGGAATTAAACCGTCGCGTCCCGCTTCCAAAATACCCGGGAATCGAAAAATGAACAAGCCCGCGACGTATTAGATTAAGGAGAGTAAATAAAAATAAATATTTCTCCTCAACCTAATACGCTAAGCATCAAGAAATAAATACAATGCATAGGTACATGTCCCCGATCACAGATAGCGAGAATATAATGAACAACACATAATAAAATAATACATATTACAAATAAATATCATCCAAGACATAATATTCGGGTCAAACATGCTCTTATTACAAAACTATCCAACTGAATACTGGAGAATATAAAAATACAATGATCAAGTGAAAAAGGAAATGCTACAAAAGTAAGCTAAGACCATCGAAGAACTGGAGGGAATAACTAAGCTTCGGCTTCTTTTGCTCGGTCCGCTAGGCACTCCTGTTAAGAATACTCGGGCTCTGGCACATCTCCAAGCTAGACATGTTCTTCTTCTAAGTCTGACGTACACCATAGAAAATATGTGTACGTTAGCGTGCATGGCACACGGCATGACCCCACAAAAGAAAAGAACGAACGAAAACCCAATGCGAAAAATGATAGAACAATAGAAATGGCAAAGAAACATGCAACTGAAAATCCAACAAAATCAACCAAGTAACAAGTCGATCATGCAGCTAGCAATCAGAATAATCATACAAGTAACAATGTTATACAACTAGATGGAATTAATACTTAAAAATCTAAAACAAGAGACGTAGTACGTCGAGCGAAACAATCCAAACAAGAAAATCATCATGTATATACCATATGTCTTAAATTGTAGATAATTAAATATTAACCCCGATCTATGTATGAAAAGAAACCCAATTGGCCTACGTCTCACAAGAATCCATAATCACCTTACATAACAATGTCATGTAACTAGCTATCCTAAAAACTCATTGGTCCACATCTCACATAGAGTCGATGTTCATATTGCCGGATAACTGATTGTTCACAAATCCTTTATGTGCACCAAATACGCCGCTACACTGGATCGGTCAGAGGGCTACACGTAATCCGATTTCAACCTGGTTCGAACTCAAGCTAAACTCGGGTGAATATCAAATTCATGGACAAAAGTGACTACACTGCCTTCACTTTGACCCAACAAACTAACCCTAAGCTACACTGGATCATGGGGCGAGCCTGGAAGATACATCAACAACTATATCCAATCATATGAACATGTACTTCCCCATCCCAGCTCCTCTTATTTTTCTAAGACAACCATAATCCTCATTGAAACTCGAGTTCACCAACTAAACTTAGTCAACGCGCACACACATGTCACTAAGTCCGTTCATGACGCACGAAGCCACTAAGTCATGAACTACTAGGGGTTCTCAAACATAACAGGAAACAATAAATACAACCAATCATGTGCAACGATATCACGGCATAACACATAATTAAAATGAGAATCACAAATCATGAAATTTTCAAAAATAATATTTTAAAATAATAAATTTATTTACTTCAAAATGTTTTCTTTATCCAAAAATAAATTCTTTATTTCTTGTTATAATTATCCAAAAATAATTCCATTTTCCAAAATAACTCCTTTTAAATAATTCTAAAAATATTCTTTACATATTCCTTTTAATATTCCCTCTTACAAAATAATTTCTTTTCTAATTATAATTAATCTAAAATAATTCCCTTTTTAAAATAAATTCTTTTAATTTATTCATAATTATTCTAAAATGATTCTTTTCCAAGATAATTCCTTTTAAATTATTATAATTATCTAAAATGATCCCGTTCTCAAAATAAGTTCTTTTTAAATTAGCATAATCATCTAAAAATAATTCCGATACCGAAATAAATTCTTTAAAAATTATTTCTTAATAATTGAAAATAATCATTTTTCTAGAATAACTCTTTTAACTTATTTATTATTATAATGATTCAAAATAATCCTTAAAAATATTCTTTCTTTTAAAAACATCTCATAATTAATTATAATCTAATTGTCAAAGTATCCTTTCATCACATACGGCTCAAAATACATATCATGGCTTCACGAATATCACTACAACAGTAATCAATATCGTATAGTATCGTTCGTCAACAATCCCACGCAGGTTATAACATATCACAGTCTATTCTATGCAATCAATTAATAACAAATATAAATAATGAAAATACAAGTAAAGGGAAGTGAGATCTTGCCTCGGTGTGTCGAACGAATTAACGCTGACAGTGCAATGCGGGCACGACTGGCAGTGGCTCGGCAGTGAGATTCGATGAGAGGCGGGGTCGACGGGGCCGACACGGGTGGCTGGATGCGGTTCGGCTCATCGGTAGCGGGGTTCGACGAGAGGTGGTGTAGATCGTCGGAGTAAGGGGGAGGAGCTCGCGACGACTTGGATCTGGCGGAGGGAGTTTAGGGCGGTTGAGGGGCTGGTGGTCGCGGGGAGCTTGGGGAGTCGACGTCGACGAGGGAGGCTGGCGGTCAGCGAGGTGGCGGTCGAAGACTGGTCGGAGGGGAGATGGGGCGGACGTAATCTGGTGGAGGGGCGGCCGCGCGGGATCAGAGGCGACGATGGTCACGGGCTGTAAGGCGGCGGTTGCAGACGGTGACCTGAGGGAGGAGGCGGCTGGGTGTGGGGTTCGGTCGGGCGCGGCTCAAGAGATGGAGGTCGACGACTCGTCGGACAAGTCGTCGGCGGCCAAGGTAGCGGGGGAGAGATGCGGGTGCTGGTGGCGCTTGGGGTGTTCGTTGGGCTGGAGTTGGAGCGCGACCATGGGAGGCTGGCGAGAGGAGAACGGGGTTGGGGTGTTTAGCGAACGAGGGTAGATCTGGCAACGCTCGGAGGCAGAGGAGCGGCAGCGGAGTTCGAGCTCGGCGGCGGTCGAACGGAGGGAAGAGGAGGTGGGTTCGAGGGCAGTTGAACGGAGGGAAGAGGGATCGGAGAGAGAGGAGTACAGTGGCGGCGGTGTTTTGGGGAAGAAGAGAAAGAGAGAGAAAAAGAGGAAAATAATATATATATATATATATATATATATATATATATATATATATATATATGAAATTAGGGTTTAGAAAATTAATTTAAAATAATAATAATTACGAAATAAATTAAATAATTATGTGAAAATTATCTACACTTCAAAACGTACCAATTGTAGTATTACAACTGATAATACGCAACAATAAAAATAATACAAGAAATTGCATAATTAAACAAGAATAATTAATAAAAATATAATTACTTATATTTAACATTAAATAATTATGAGATAATTATCCACATAGTAAAATGTATCAGTTATACTAATACGATAGGTAATATGCAACAGTGGAAATAATACAATTTATTCGTATAAATAATATATAATTAATAATACAACGTATTATACAAAAATATACATAATAATAATAATACCATGTATTATTCAAAATGATACGTAATAGTATCGGTAACACAACGGATAAATTCCAAAAAATTTTACTACACTAAATAAATTTATAAATATTTAAATCATTTAAATAAATATAGAACTTAAGACTTTAAATCATAGAAAATTGTAAAAATTCAAGAAAATATAAATACTCTTTTAAAAATCATAATTAAATATTTTAAAATACTAAAAATTATTTTAACTAGTATCAAAATTTATGGTCCTTACATAAACATTAAAAGACGATGACAAAAATGGTAACACTTCTGAATTTTGTTCTAGCGAGTTATCAACATCTAAAAGTATCGCTAACTATAAGCAGTGCAACAATCACCATGAAAGAGGTGAAAGCGGTGGTCCTCATGAATGATTTTTAGCAGCAACAGGGTGTTGGTGATAAGTCGGGTTCTAGTGCCAGGTTGGGTAGCAGATGTGCGAGGAAATAGGTCATCAAATGGGACGAGTTCAAGAATCTGATATCTATTGGGTTCTTGACCCTATGGGCTACCAACCACAAGTGCACGAAGGAGTCATCACAGTATACCGCGGTAAGGATCCCGTCCTAGTTGGAAAGAAGTGTGAAGATGACTTGTATCAGGCGTCTGAAGGAACTGCCGTTCAAGGTGGTGCTTCATCTTCAAGATGGTGTATGACCATGAGAAAGGGGAGTTCAAGATGAATTTGGGTTTAGAGAGAGAGCTGAAATGGGAGTTTGACCCAAAGTTGTGATGCCCCTGGTTCCACACATGGCTACAGTCCAAGGTGAACTCAAAGATGTCAAACATACCATGCACCCAATATTGTGCAACAACATGTTTTACCATCATAATAATATCTCTCTAGTGGATTTCAACAAAAAAATGTTTGGGTACAAGCAGATAAAATAAATGTAATAATGCAAGGAACACAATATAGAGAAGAAATATCCAATAATAAGTAAAATTGTGTTTCAACAAAAGAAAAGAGAATACATTTGATAATCTATAATAAGAATAATAAATCTCTAACCACAAGAGTCAACTGAAAAGTACAAAGGCAATCAACCTCTAAAATGAAATACATCTCTAAAATAAACTAAAATCATAACTAGACCACTGTGGAGCACTAACTGACTATCTATGGAAGACAGCGACTAAGCTAAATCTCTGTCAACCTGTGGCTCTTCGGAACTCTGACCCACTGCTTGAAAAGAGAGAAACATAAAAAGAAAACAACAACAACAACGTCAGAGCGCTGGCAAGAACATCTCCGTCCGCCCCCAGAGGAAGGGCTAACGCATATACCGGACGCTCTACCTAAAATATACATAATCTACCTATATAATTTACCATGTACTAAGTGGAGTTATGATTTAGAAACCTACAACATGAGATGAGTACGTCGAGTGAAATAATCCAAACAAGGATGTTGAATATCATGTCTCCACGATATTATTTTGATGATAATAATTTATACTATGTGTGTTATACAAATGCACTAACATTTATATGCAAAATTCAATATCAAATAAGAACAAGTGCAAAATGAGTTTAAGGCATTATGAAGTAAAGAAGATGAAGAACATACACGCAAATGTAATTGTTTTTATATTTTTTCTTTACTTAGAAATATTGTACAAGGCTTAATCACTCACACATACACACACATAGAAATTAGAACACACTAACACATACTTAGTGTGTTGGTTAACTATAGAAATCTCCTATGTTAACCATTAGATTTTATAGTTAATAATTGAGTGTCAAAATATTTAATTCATTTTATTTTTAGCCCTTAGTAGTCGACCAATTAGAATAGTAGTCGACTACTCAAGCTTATGATAGAAATATAAGTTTCAGTCAGTTTAAAGTATAGTCAACTAATTAGAATAGTAGTCGACTACTCAAGCTTATGACTGAAATATAAGTTTCTGTTAATTTACAGTGTAGTCGACTAATCGACTTCTGTAGGCGAAATATGTTTTTCAAGTTTCTGTCAAATTTCTGTCAAATTTCTGTCTGATTATAGTATAGTCGACTAATGACCATTATAGTCGACTACTAAGAAATTTTCTGACTTCACAGAGTCTATTTAGACTCAGTGTAGTCGACTACTATGACTTATAGTCGACAACAGATACAGTTTTTCCAGAATTCAGAATTTGAATTAGTGACAGTTTTTAGCCCTTTTTTAAATGTTTTTAAAGTTTAAAAATTTCTCTTTTCAAGCACTATAAAAAGGTATTTGTTTAGAAAAATGCAAATTGTTGATATACCCATAAGCTTTGATCTTTGTGCATTTTTCAAGAGTTAAAAAATTTAGATTTTGCTAAAAAGATTGTTTTCTGAAATTACCTTTGATCCTCAATCAAAATACATATTATTTAGGTAATTTTCAGAGGTTAAAATTATTCCTAAGCCATTGCTACACAACACTACAAATCAAAGTTTATAGGAATTGAGTTGTTTTGATTCAAGGAAAGTTCTCTCGGTTTGAGAGAGGTTGATCTCTTGGTTTAGAGATTGAGGTGTAATTAGCAAGGTGTTGTCAATTGGTGTTGCAATTTACAGGGACTTGCAAATTGGTCAGGTTTGATTTTAATTTTATACTTGATTCAAAATTATAGTGAAATTTCAAGCGGGATTTACTTGGGGACTGGATGTACACCGGATTGGTGGAACCAATATAAAATCTCTTGTTTGTGATTATGATTTTCTGAGATTGTTTCCATTCTTTATTACAATTTATTATCTACTTTGCATAAATTTTAAAAAATACTATTCACCCCCCCTCTAGTGTTCTAGTGTATCTATTTCAGATCCTATATTTTATATCAGAGCAAGGTGAAAGATGACATCAACAAATACATCATAATCCAAAGAAGGTCATTCTACAAATCGTCCACTAATGTTCGATGGATTGAACTACAACTATTGGAAGTGCCAAATGAAGATTTACCTTCAATCAATTGGATACGAACTTTGGAACATTGTGGAAATGAAATACGAGAAGCCAACAACTCCATTTTCAGAATGGCCTACTTCACAAAGAAATAATACAAAATTTGGATTCTAAAGCAATGAACACATTGTTCTGTGCACTTGACAAGAATGAGTTCAATAGGGTGTCAACGGCCACATCTGTATATGATATTTGGCATACACTTGAGGTAACTCATGAAGGTACAAATAATATTAAAGAATCTAAAATTTTTATTCTTGTATACAGATTTAAATTATTTAAGATGAAGGAAATAAGACAATTGGAGAAATATTCACAAGATTTACCGACATCATAAATTCTCCCATTGGTCTTGGAAAAACATACACTCAAGTGGAGATGGTAAGAAAAATACTCCGATCACTCACTCCATAATGGGAAAAGAAGGTTACCGCAATCGAAGAAGCAAATGATTTGTCAACACTTTCGGTTGAGAACCTTATCGGAAACCTCATGGCTTATGAAGTTCAAATTGAAGATAGAAAGAACGATGATGAAACAAAGAACAAGAAAGTGCTTGTATTCAATACTACTTCCGATAAAAAAGATTCAGATGAAGATAAAGAAACGAGCATGTTTGCACGCAAATTTCAAAAATTCATAAAACAAGGTGAGTACAAATCAAAAAGTTCAAATTCAAATAACATACTTTGTTTCAAATGTAACAAACCAGGACATATGAAGAAAGATTGCTCATTGTTGAAGAGTAAGCAAAAATCAAATTATTTTAACAACTTCAATAATATTCAAAATAAAAAGAAAAGGAAAGACATGGCGGTTACTTGGGATGATAGTGATGATTCATCTTCTGATGAAGAAATTAAAGAAAAGGAAAGTGCTCATATATGCTTCATGGCACAAGATGAAGTAAGTGACAATGAAGAACTTTTAGATGCTTTTAATGAATTATATAAAACTTTTTTGAGATTAAGGCTTCACATAATTTTCTTAAAGGAGAAAATAAAAGATTACTTGAAGAAAATTCAGATTTTATTTCATCTACAAATTCTAATTCTCAAGTAATAAAATTGAAAGAAGAAAATTATTCCTTGCTTAAAGAAAATCAATGTTTATCTAATGAGAATGTTTATCTAAAATCAGAATGTAATGATTTAAAAATTCGTATTAATAGTTTAGATAAAGATATTTACTATATTAAATTAAAATATGATGATATATGTTTGAATGTTAGTAAATTCAATAAAGATAAAGAAAATCTTAATAAAATACTTTCTTTTTAAAAATAATCTCAAAAGACAAAAGGTTTAGGTTTTCAAGTTAATAGAAATATATCTAAGAAAATCATTTTTGTAAAACCTTCTTGTAATAGAAATGGTGATTTATGTGAAAAGAAATCAAAATTCTTTTCTATTTGGGTGCCTAAAGAATTAACTTTTTTACATAAAAACTTTTATATTTCTGAATATATTAAAAATATTTGTCTATCAACCAACTATTTAAGCAAATCAAACTCTTCATGGGTTTGGTTTCCTAAAGGCTAACTCTATGGACCCAACATAGTATAGGTACCAAAACTATAAATGTTTATTATTTCAGGTACCCAAGAAAGATAAGTGGAATTTGGATAGTGGTTGTTCCAAACATATGACTAGAAACATACAATTGTTGTCATCTTTTCAAAACAAGGATGGTAGTACTGTCACTTTTGGAGATAACAACAAAGGAAAGGTCATCGGTATTGGAACTGTCGGTAATCTAAACAAACCTATTATTGATAATGTTTTATTAGTTGATGGTCTTAAACATAATTTGCTAAGTATTAGTCAACTTGTGATAAAGGATTTAAAATTGTTTTTGAAAAAGAATCTTGCTTAATTTATGATATTGATTTAATTACTATTATATTTGAAGGACATAGAAAGAATAATATATATGTTTTATCTATGAAAAATATTTCTAATGAACACTGTCTTATTGCATCATCTAATAATTCTATTTTATGGCATAAACATTTTGGACATGTTAACTTTAAACATATTTCTAAAATTTCTAAGAATGATTCTGTAAATGGTTTACCTAAGCTTTCTTTTAAAAACAATTTTTGTGATGCATGTCAACAAGGAAAAATGCATAAATCTTCTTTCAAATCTAAAAATATAATATCTATAAATAGACCATTAGAATTAATTCATATCGATCTTTTTGGTCCTTCTAGAGTAGCATCTTTAAATGGAAGTAGATATGCATTTGTTCTTATTAATGATTTTTCAAGATTTACATGGGTAATATTTCTTAAACATAAAAATGATGCTTTTAATGAGTTTTCTATATTTTGCAAAAGAGTTCAAAATAAAAAAATCTCTTTCTATTATTTCTATACGTAGTGACCATGGAGGTGAATTTGAAAATGAATTATTTGCAAATTTTTGTGATAAACATGGTATTTCTCATATTTTTTTTTTCCTCGAGCGGCTCCTCAAAATGGAGTTGTAGAAAGGAAAAATAGAACTTTACAAGAATGTGATAGAATAATGTTGTGTGATAGTAATTTACCAAAATATTTTTGAGCAGAAGCTGTTTCTACAGCATGTTATGTTTTAAACAGAGTTTTATTAAGACCTATTTTAAAGAAAACAACTTATGAATTATTTTATAATAAAATTCCTAAAGTTTCCTACTTTAAAGTTTTTGGTTGTAAATGTTTTATTTTAAACACAAAGGATAATTTGGATAAATTTGATTCTAAATCTGACGAAGGAATATTTGTTGGATATTCAAATCATAGTAAAGCATATAGAATATATAACAAAAGAACTTTAGTCATTGAAGAATCTATGCATGTTTCTTTTGATGAGAATTTTTTAAAACCACCCATTATTTTAAATAATGATGATGATATAGTTGATACTATTCATGATACTCCAATGTTAGATATTTCAAAAGATGATAATTTACAAAATGATTTACCTAAAGATTTTGTAGAAGTTAAAAATCATCCACATGATTTAGTTATTAGAAATATTTCTGATAAAGTAACTACTAGATCTCATTTTAATTTGATTGCTCATACTGTTTTTATTTTAACTATTGAACCTAAAATATAAAAGAAGCATTACTTGATGATTTTTGGATAATTGTTATGCAAGATGAACTTAATCAATTTACTAGAAATAGTGCTTGGGATTTAATACCTAGACCTCAAAATAAATCCATTATTGGAACAAAATGGATATTTAGAAACAAATTAGATGAATCCGATCAAGTTGTTAGAAACAAAGCTAAATTAGTTGCACAAGGTTATAATCAAGAAAAAGGTATTGATTATGATGAAACTTATGCACCGGTTGCTCGTTTAGAATCTATTAGAATTTTACTTGCATTTGCATACTTTATGAATTTTAAATTATTTCAAATGGATGTTAAATGTGCATTTCTAAATGGTTTTATAAAAGAAAAAGTTTTTGTAGAACAACCTCCCGGTTTTAAACATGAAAGTTTTCCAAATCATGTTTTTAAACTTAAGAAAGCTTTATATGGTCTTAAACAAGCACATCGTGCTTGGTATGATAGATTAAAGAATTTTCTTCTAACTTCAGGTTTTGAAATTGGAAAGGTTGACTCAACATTATTTATTAAGAAAATAAATAAAGATATTTTACTAATCCAAATATATGTAGATGATATTATTTTTGGTTCTACTAACAACAATATTTGTCAAGAGTTTGTTAAGACTAAGCAGGATGAATTTGAAATGAGTCACATGGGTGAACTCAATTTCTTCTTTGGACTTCAAATCAAACAATTAAAAGAAGGAATATTCATCAATCAAAATAAGTATACAAAAAATTTACTATAACGTTTTGGAATGGAAAATACAATAAGCAAACCGACACCAATGAGTACTACAACATCACTTGACAAAGATAAAAATGGTAAGAATGTTGATCAAAAGCTCTATCGAGGTATGATTGGATCACTTCTTTACATTACTGCTAGTAGACCTGATATTATGTTTAGTGTATGTTTATGTGCTAGATTTCAGTCTAATCCTAAAGAATCACACCTTAAAGTTGTGAATAGAATTTTTAGATATCTTTAAGATACTACAAATTATGGGTTGTTTTATCCAAAGAATAGTACATTTGATTTATTATCTTATAGTGATGCTGATTTTGCTAGATGCAAATCTGATAGAAAAAGTACAAGTGGAACATGTCATTTCTTAAGACATTCACTTGTATCTTGGTTAAGTAAAAAGTAAAATTCAGTATCATTATCAACGACTGAAGCAGAATATATTGCTGCAAGTCTTGCAGGTGCTCATATTTTATGGATGAAACAAACATTATTTGATTATGGCATAAATTATCCCATATCATCCACAATGTGTGATAATTCCAGTGCAATCAATTTATCTAAAAATCCTATTCAACATTCACGTACAAAACATATTGATATTAGATATCATTTCTTATGTGATCATGTTCTTAAAGGTGATATTTTATTAGAATTTACACCTACTGATAAACAAATAGCAGATATATTAACAAAACCCTTAAAAGAAGAAAATTATGTTAAATTAAGAAGGGAATTAGGTATATGTTCAATTGAAGATTTAAATTAAAGTTTTAAAACAAATACATATGCATACATACTCTTAATAGTCGACCAATTTGACCTATAGTCAACTACATGCACAAGCATTGCATATAAGATGTTTTGTAAATTACAGTGTAGTCGACTAATTTGACTTATTGTCGACTACTCTGAGTTAAAATCTAAAAATCAGCTTTCTAGCGATTACAATATAGTCGACTACTATCCTTAATAGTCGACTACTTAAACAGATTTTACATATTTACAGTTTTCAAGCCTTTTGGATTTTTACAAATCAAACCCAAAACCCAATACCCGTTTCACTTAAGTAAAATTCATCTCAACCATATATTTTCAACTCTCTCAATCCTAGCCACATATTTAAGATCAAATCTTCACCTTTTATTCATTTTATAATTTAATCTTGACCATACAATTTTTTTTTGAAAAATCATAAAAACCTAAAACTACCCACTATCTTCATTTAGAAAAACCGATCCTTCTTCTTCCCTTCTTCAGAACCACTTGAATCCAAGTTAGGGCATCATCAGATTTACATTTTTCTTCTCAAAATCTTCATCAAATTCATTGGTTTCTTCAGTCTGATAGTTTCTGTTGTCGACTACATCCAGTAATAGTCAACTAATCCTAGGGTTTTATTTGTTTTGGTAATTTCTCAACTTGATCTTTCTTATCTTTTGGTATATTTCTGATTCATCATGTCTAGAGCTAAGAAAGCTAAGCAAGTTCATAATAATGTTAACGATAAAATCATCATATATTTAAAAAGTCCTGATTTACTTGAAGAATTTAACAAAATATCAACATTTAAAGTTCTTCCAGGACGATTTGTGAAATTTAATGATTTTATCCCATGGAAATTTGGACCATATTTTGAAAATGTAGGGTTGCTTGAATTATTCTCTGCTGAAAATAGAAAACTCACATATCCTTTTCTTGTTCAACTGTTCTATACTAATATAGAACGTGTAGGAACTATCAGTGGAACTGAAAAGATTAAAACTCTTGTCAAAGGAATTAAAATTGAATTGACTACTATGTCAATTGAAAATTTTTTAATATTCCTTTTCAAGGAGTCTCTCTTAGGTCAATTAGAATGAATGATTCGGATTTATTATCCAATCATATATTTCTTTCTGGTTATAGCAAACCTTTAAATAATTCAAACAAGCTTCGTCTAATTCCTCGTTTCATTGCCCGAATCTTAGCCTATAACTTGTTTTTAAAAACTGGGATTTCCATTTCATTTCCCTAGACTTAGCAAAAGCATTATATGCTATAATGGGAAATATCCAAGTTAGTTATGCTAAAGTTTATTATGAAAATTTTCTGACAATACCAAAAGGATTTCTTCCTTATGATACCTTTTTAACCAAAATCTTTGACAAATTTTATGTGGATCTTGAGTCTAAAATTCTGTCGTTCGTTCCATTGAATTCTTTGATTCAAATGCCCAAACTAGGATGAAATTAACAAAATTTGAAATTCATGATCAAAATCCTCAAGATGAACCTCACCCTCCTAAAGAAGAAATTCCACACGATATCCCACAATCTTCAACACAAGCAGGTCCTTCTACTAGTTAACAACCACCACAAATGCACTCAGAACCCTCTTGTTTCTCGGATGTGCAATATAACACCTTGTCTGCACGCATCCTTTAATTAGAAACTGGTCAGCAAGCTCTTTATTCCCAGAATAGTTATATTATCAGTAATCAGGAGGAATTAATGAAGAATTTGATAACTTGGACATGAAGCTTAGTACATTCTTCCAAGGACATCAACCTCCTCCAGCACCTTAGAAGATCATGCATGCATCATTTAGTATTTGGTTGAACTTTATGTTTGTTATCAAAAAAATTATGTCTTATTTTGGTATGTTTAAGTTTGATTGTCAAATACTATGTCGTAGTTATTGGTTTTTAAGACATATGTAATTTGTGTGCTACTATGTTTCTTATTTGACTGCATTCTAAGTTATTGTTATTGTGCTTATTTAGTTAATTGATGTGCTATATATTTTAAACAGATTATGGTGATGAACATTGTGGAGCTTTTGGTTTCTATGGAAAGTCTTTGCCTACCTATTTGGATGGGTGAAGTTATGGACTATATTCATAATTTGCATGATTTGTTTGAAGTATTAGCCCATTTTGAAGAAATCATGGCATGTTTAGCATAATTATTTATTTCTTTTTGTTAATCACAAAGGGGGAGAAATAGTATAAATGTTATAAACTCATGTTAATATTATAGACTCTAATATGCATTTATGCAGGGGGAGTAAGTATATTTGTTTCAAATGATTTAATTTTTTTTTAGAATATACTTACATATGTGTAAATTGTTTGTCATCATCAAAAAGGGGGAGAATGTTGAATATCATGTGTAAGACCCCGTTGATTTTGATAATTCATATATGTGAATATTAGTGAAACGCAATATTTAATATATGATAAAATATCTTCATGGCATGGTTGTACATGAAAACTAGTGTTTTGAGTTTATGAGGATGTGGTTATGCCTCAGGTATGAGGTTGAGTTGCAAATTTGCAAATCGTGTGCAACAGAAATCGAAGAATGTAGTTTTTAGTCCATGAGTCGACCCATGATATGTCATGAGTCGACTCATCAGGTTGAGTCGATCCATGACTGTCATGAGTCGACTCACGATATCGAGTCATGTTGCCTTTTAGTTTCTGCTAAGTCGACTCATGAATTATGAGTCGACCCATGACCCATGAGTCGACCCATAATAAGTCATGAGTCGACTCATCGTGTTTTTCTGGCCTTTTTTAGCTCGGGTTCGTTGGGTTTCGGGTTGGGTTTCATCACCTTATATATAATCTCCTCCACCCGAAAACACCCCATTTCATCAGCTAACCCCAGAGAAACCCTAGCCTCCTCTCCCCCTCAAAACCCTAGCTCGTTTTTGGGTATTCTTGGGCGATTTTTTAGGATTTTTAGCGACTTTTTGTGGATTGCAGGGAAGGGGATTGCTCTTCATCACATCTGAGGTAAGTAACATCTCGCCCAACCCTTCACCCATGTTTTTAACTGTTTACAAATGTTTTTCATGAGTTTTATTGAGCCTAAGACTTATTTTCAAGTATAAATCAATGTTCTTATTAGGGTGAATGCTAGAAATCATGTGTTTCAGATTTTAAATCCTCACCAACGAGTTTTTAAAAAAACCCAGATCTGGAAATATTTTTAAGGAATAAAAATATGAGTTTT
>BQKN01000064.1:747004-760921 GCA_022839385.1 Asparagus kiusianus
ATATATATATATATATATATATATATATATATATATTATATTTATATTATTTAAAAATTAGGTTTCAGTCTCCGTTTATAGAAAGCAACAAAAATTTACCCACAGTATTGTCTCGACATGCTAAGATCAATGTTGTAAACCTCACGTCCATTTGATCAACAGAAAAATTATAAAAATACAAATACAATGGATTTTAGCAGACTCACGACACCGATGCTGAAACTGCGAATCAATCGCAAATCGATTCCTATCTGATCCATTCATCCCAGAATGATCAGCAATCATTATAAAAATTATTTAATATTATTTTCCATAATATTTTCAAAATTATGTTGTTTTACAAAAGTGGAGGAGTTAGGAAGAATTTTGCAATAAATCAATAGCCGAACTTGGAGGTTGCAGTAATGGAGGTCGGTGTCAAGTCATCAAAAGTCTTCACATCAATGAGTGATCCGCAGGCCTTCTAGTGCCATTTGAGAGATGGGGGCTTAAGGTGATTTCTCAAATTTGTTTGTTCTCTATAGTTTTACAAGCATAGTTTCATAGTATGTAGTATGTAGCGGCTAGTGTTACGAATTCGGGTACACAATTGTCACTTACAAAATTTGGATTTGATTTGGGGGGGTAACTTGTTTTCGTGTGCAAGTTCAGTTATTGGTAGGGTGCACTTACCATTTTCTAAAATGTATAGTCGAAATCAAGACACTAAAAAGATAATTATGCATTTCAATATTTACAAAATACTTAGATGCTTCTATTTTTATGGAGTTCATTCTTTTGTTGTGTTTCTCTTTTCACATAGATCTTGCTGGGATCATGACTTTATTTCACATTTTATCAACATATGTATTTAATTATAGGAAAGTCATTGACTCATATATTCTATTGTGTCTCCTTTTACTCGATTGCACACATGGCATTGCATCTTGCGCATATACACTTAAAGGGACTTTGTTCCGCACATACTAATAAGAAGTTCGCTAACATTAGTAGAAAAATGAGCAAACTAGACGGAACAATCTAGACGAAAATTTTTTTGCCTAGTTTGAAACAAACTAGACGGAATTATTTCCGTCTAGATTGCTCCGTCTAGTTTGCACTGCCACCCTCTCTCCCCTCTCCCTTTCCTCCATTGCCCCCACCCCCACCCCACCCCGCCCCTCAGGCCCCTCCATTCGACCCGACTCTTTGCTGCCTTGTTGTCCTCTCTCTCCCCTCCCTCTTCCTCTCCCTCTCCCTGCCTCCCACCTCTCTCTCTCTCTCTCTCTCTCTCTCCCCCCCCCCCCCCTCTCCCTCTCTCCGCCTCCTGCCACCCTCTCTCCCTTCTCCCTCTCCCCGCCGCCCTCTCTGGATTTATGCCTAAGAGACGATCGACGGTGATAATTTTTTAATTGAAGTCTTCATTTTGCTTATTTTATTTTCTCTTTCTTATTGATTTTGTTATTGTCACAGAGAGTGCATGTGGGCAGTCGACCTGGTAATACAAATTCGATGGTGTTTCTTCTTTCAAGTAATATTTTTGCTAATTGAAAGAAAGTGTGTTTTAACTTAGTCCATCAAATTCAACCATCTTACAAATTTCATGATGGACCAACTTCTTTCCTGAGGCGGCATTATCTTGGTGAGGTACATACCAGTCTGTTTCCCTTACATCCTGAATTCATATTTTCTAGTTGACATTTTGGCCAGTAAATTGTTCACTGTTAAATAATATAGCTGATCCTTATGTATCTAAGTGGATCTTAAATTATAAAAATGAAAAAAGAATCTTGATCTTAATAAATATTAATTTCAATATATATAGTTGTGTCTCCGTACCGTACCTCTTCTAAATTTGCCATGTGTCTTACCTATATTTGTTCCCATTTGCATGAAATATAGGCTTTACATTGTAATATTTCGCTCATGTTGCATTCCAATGTTTTTCTACTATACTGTTTTGAAATGGTCAACGACTACAGTACTGGCTATTAAATACAAAACGAAGAAATTATAATTCCTAGGTATGTGCCAACTTGGTATATAAATTGCATAATTTTGGAATCAAGATTGAAGTATAATTTCAAACAATCATCTATATGTTTTTAGTAGGATGCGTATGATTTCATATAAGCATCTATTTGTTTTTATAATGTACATGTTGGATCGAGTGTGGAGATCAACCTTGCAGGCGAGCTTCTCTAGGTGAGGACGAAGCACAGGCGAGATTTGTCTAGCGAGCTCTCGAGCGAGGCGGTCCAGGCGAGCGAGGTCTGGCGAGCTCGTGGCGACGAGCTCGAAGACGGGATCGTGATCCTCTTGCAGGCGAAGTCAAATCCAGAGTTGTAGGCGAGTTTTGGTTCTCGAGCGGGCGAACTTTGGTCAGGCGAAATCCACGCCCTTGCAGGCGAGCTCGAGGACAGCTCACGACAGGCTGTCGTGAGCTAGCTAGGGTTTCCCTATAAAAGGGAAGCCCCAAGCCCAAGATGAATCTACTTCTTCTCCTCATCTTCTCGTGGTCATTCCAGAGGTGGTGGAACTCCTCTCTCCTCTCTTGTTTTTTCTCCAGCTCTCTCTCTCTCTCTCTCTCTCTCTCTCTCTCTCTCTCTCTCTCTCGTGATTTCGAAAGAGAAATCATTAAGAAAGAAATTAAAGAGGGGTGAAAGAAGTTAAGAGGGGTAATTAAGAAGAAAGTGAATCGTACTGTAGCTACAGTAACGATTGTTATTTTTGAGGAATCTCAGGTTTGAGATTCGCTCTTGAATTGTAATTATTTGTTAGATTAATAATAAATTTATTGTGTGGCTCTCGAGGACGTAGGCAGTTGCCATACCTCATTAAATCTTGGTGTACTTTTTCTATTTTGCGTTTCTGCTGTCTTAGGGGTTTTGCGTAGCCCCGGTGGGTAAATTTCTAACAACTGGTTTCAGAGCGTGAAACGATCTAGAGGAAGTCAGAATCAAGTGGAAGCCATGGCCGCAGATGAAGGAAAAAATGAGACTTGAGAAGTTTGATGAAACAGATTTTGGATTCTGGAAAATGCAGATAGAGGATTATCTGTATCAAAAAAATCTGTATCAACCACTATCGGGAAAGAAGCCAGATTCTATGAAGGCAGATGAGTGAAACCTTCTGGACTGATAAGCCCTCGGAGTTATCAGATTGATGTTGACTTGCAATGTTGCGTTCAACATAGCAAAGGAGAAGACCACGGCGGGTCTTATGGCAGCACTCTAAAATATGTATGAGAAGCCATCAGCCGTGAACAAAGTTTATTTGATGCGGTGGTTATTCAATCTGAGAATGGCGAAAGGCGTGTCAGTAGCACAACACCTCAATGAACTCAACACGATCACAACCTAATTAAGTTCAGTTGAAATTGAGTTTGATGAGGAAGTTCGGGTGTTGATACTTCTGTCTTCCCTACCAGAGAGTTGGAACGCTATAGTCACAGCTATGAGTAGCTCGTCGGGAAGCACTAAGTTGAAGTTCGACGACGTTCGTGATCTGGTTCTCAGTGAGAATATTCGACGGAGAGAGTCGGGTGAAGCTACAACCTCTTTAGTATTGCATACAGAGTCAAGAGGTAGAAATTCAACCAGAGGCAATGGACGAGGCAAATCAAACTACAGAGGTAGATCAAAGGACAGGAGGTCCAAGTCAAGGAATCCAAGCAACAGCTCAAAGGCTATTGAGTGTTGGAATTGTGGAAAGATCGGGCATTACAAGAATAAGTACAAAAGTGCTCAGAAGGAGAAGAAGGCGAAGGCAGAGGTGAATGTCACTTCCACCTTAGGAGGAGACAACGCATTGATATGCTCTTTGGAAAGCAAGGAGGAATCTTGGGTATTAGATTTAGGAGCGTCATTCCATGCCACTTCTCAGAAAGAATTCTTCGAGAAGTTTGTTTCCGGAAATCTTAGATACTTATATCTTGGTGATGATCAACTATGTGCTATTGTAAGCAAAGGGGTGATAAAAATTAAGTTGAACGGGTCAGTATGGAAGCTGAAGGATGTCAGATATATTCCCGACCTGAGAAAGAACTTATATCCGTAGGTCAGTTGGCTGGCGAAGGATACACTACGACCTTCCATGGGGATGATTGGAAGATCTCAAAGGGCGCAGTGACGTTTGCCCGAGGTAAGAAGACTGGTACCCTATATATGACAGCAGGTGCACGCTATTTGATCTCAGTTGCAGCATGTAATGAGACTTCAAAGCTGTGGTACCAGAGACTAAATCATATGAGTGAGAAGGGGATGAAAATCATGCACACAAAGGGAAAACTCCCAGGTTTGCAGTCAATGGAGATGGATATGTGTGAAGAATGCATACTTGGAAAGCAGAAGAGAGTCAGCTTTCAGACAAGTGGTAGAACCCACAGGAAAGAGAAGCTAGAGCTTATTCACTCAGATGTTTGGGGACCAACCACCACCGCGTCCATTGGTGGAAAACACTACTTCATGACTTTTATCGATGATCACTCTCTGAAAGTGTGGGTCTACTTTCTAAAGCATAAGTCAGAAGTATTTGAGGCTTTCAGGAGATGGAAAGCTACGGTCAAGAATAAGACCAGTCTGAGAATAAAAAGCTCAGGACCGACAATGACGGTGAGTATGAAGACACCGGATTCAAGAAGTTCTGCTATGAGCACGGGATCAAAATTGAGAGAACCGTACCTGGCACGCCTCAGCAAAATGGTGTAGCTGAGCGGATGAACCGAACATTGATAGAGAGAGCCAGAAGCATTCGGGTACGGTCAGGCCTACCGAAATAGTTCTGGGCAGAAACAATCAACACAGCAGCTTACTTGGTCAATCGAGGTCCATCGGTTCCATTGGAGCAGAGATGTAGCTTACGTTCATATTAGTGAGAAAGGTATGAATAAGCTTGATCCTAAGTCAAAGAAATGCATTTTCATCGGCTATGGTGAAGATGAGTTCGGATATCGTATTTGGGACAACGAAAACAAGAAAGTGATCAGGAGCAGAGATGTGATATTCAACGAGAAGGTGATGTACAAGGACATGCACAAGACAGATGACTCAGAGAGCGAGTCAATATTTGTAGATGCAGATGATGTCCCGAGTAACCTCTCGGAAGAACCCAATGCAGAAGGTGCTCAGCCAGAAGAACCAGTTGGACAAGATGGTGCGCAAGAGCCCGATGCACCAGCTCCGATTTTGAGGAGATCTTCACGTCCTCCTGTACCCAACAGGAGATACATGAACTATCTGTTACTGACAGATGGAGGGGAACCTGAAAGCTATGATGAAGCTTGTCAGGGTGGAGATGCGAGCAAGTGGGAGCTTGCTATGAAAGATGAGATGAAGTCTCTCATCTCAAACCAGACGTGGGAACTAGCTGAGTTGCCCACGGGTAAGAAGGCACTCCAAAACAAATGGGTGTACCGGGAAAAAGAGGAGCAGGATGGTTCCAAAAGATATAAAGCCCGACTAGCTATCAAAGATTTCCAGCAGAATGAAGGAATTGACTACACCGATATTTTCGCTCCCGTGGTAAAGCTAAATACTATCAGGATAGTGATGATTATTGTAACAATTGAAGATCTTCATCTCTAGCAGTTAGACGTGAATACAGTGTTTCTTCATGGAGATCTAGAAGATGAGATATACATACACCAGCCAGAAGGTTTCTCAGAAGAAAAGAAGAAGAACCTGGTGTGCAGACTCAAGAAAAGCTTGTATGGCCTGAAATAATCCCCAAGACAATGGTACAGGAAGTTTGACGGCTTCATGCACAAGGAAGGTTTCCATAAGTGCAACGCCGACCACTGTTGCTACTTCAAAAGATATCAGTCCAATTATATCATCCTACTACTATATGTTGATGATATGTTAGTTGCAGGAGTAGATATGAAGGATATCAGGAGTTTAAAGGAACAGCTGTCAAAGGAGTTTGACATGAAGGACTTAGGTCCAGCGAAGAAGATCCTTAGAATGCAAATCACGAGAGATAAGAAGAGAGGTCTCTTGCAGTTATCTAAGACGGAGTACATCAACTGTGTTTTGCAAAGATTCAGCATGGGCGACGTCAAGCCAGTGAACACACCCTTGGCCAGCCACTTTCGTCTATCAAAGGATCAGTCTCCTCAGTCAGAAAAAGAAAAAGAGAGTATGGCTAAGGTCCCTTACGCCTCAGCTATCGGAAGTTTGATGTACGCAATGGTCTGTACGAGACCAGACATTGGCCATGCAGTGGGAGTGGTCAGCCGGTTTATGTCGAATCTAGGAAAAGCTCATTAGAAAGCAGTCAAGTGGATTCTAAGGTATCTACGAGGCACCACACAGAAGTGTTTGCACTTTGGTAAGGGAGAGGTGAAAGTACAAGGGTACATAGATGCAGACTTTAGAGTTGAAGTTGATCACCGAAGAAGCACCACCGGCTATGTATTCACTGTTAAAACTATAGCTGTTAGTTGGATGTCACAGATACAAAAGATTATCACTCTGTCCACTACAGAAGCTGAGTACATTTCAGTGACTGAAGCCAGTAAAGAGATGATATGGCTTCAAGGTTTGTTAACAGAGCTGGGATTCAAACAGGAGAAGAATGTTTTGCATAGCGATAGTCAGAGTGCGATTCACTTGACAAAGAATTCCGCATTTCATTCTGGAACAAAGCATATTGCGCTTCGGTACCACTTCATCATATCCCTGTTGGAAGATGATGTGTTGAAACTGGAGAAGATTCCAGGAAGTAAGAATCCAACAGATATATTAACAAAGACGGTGACTGTTCAGAAACTGGAGTTGTGCGCAACTTCAGTTGGCCTTCATGCATATATGATGAGGGTGAAGTCACACAGGAGAAGGAGCTTGATGAGATAGCCTGATGACGGCGGTTTATCTCCAAGTAGGAGATTGTTGGATCGAGTGTGGAGATCAACCTTGCAGGTGAGCTTCTCCAGGCGAGGACGAAGCTCAAGCGAGATTTGTCTGGCGAGCTCTCGAGCGACGCGATCCAGGCGAGCGAGGTCTGGCGAGCTCGTGGCGACGAGCTCGAAGGTGGGGTCGTGATCCTCTTACAGGCGAAGTCAAATCCCGAGTTGTAGGTGAGTTTCGGCTCTCGAGCGGGCGAACTTTGGTCAGGCGAAATCCACACCCTTGTAGGCGAGCTCGAGGACAGCTCACGACAGGCTGTCGTGAGCTGGCTAGGGTTTCCCTATAAAAGGGAAACCCTAAGCCCGAGATGAATTTACTTCTTCTCCTTATCTTCTCGTGGTCATTCCAGAGGCGGCGAAACTCCTCTCTCCTCTCTCGTTTTTTCTCCGGCGCTCTCTCTCTCTCTCTCTCTCTCTCTCTCTCTCTCTCTCTCTCTCTCTTGATTTCGAAAGAGAAATCATTAAGAAAGAAATTAAAGAGGGGTGAAAGAAGTTAAGAAGGGTATTTAAGAAGAAAGGGAATCGTACTGTAGCTATAGTAACAATTGTTATTCTTGAGGAATCGCTCTTGAATTGTAATTGTTTGTTATATTAATAAGAAATTTACTGTGTGGCTCCCGAGGATGTAGGCAGTTACCGAACCTCGTTAAATCTTGGTGTACTTTTTCTATTCTGCGTTTCTGCTGTCTTAGGGGTTTTGCGTAGCCCCGGCGGGTAAATTCCTAACAACTGGTATCAGATCATGAAACGATCTAGAGGAAGTCAGATTCAAGTGGGAGCCATGGCCACAGATGAAGAAAAAATAAGACTTGAGATGTTTGATGGAACAGATTTCGGATTCCGAAAAATGTAGATAGAGGATTATCTGTATCAAAAAAATCTGTATCAACCACTATCGGGGAAGAAGCCAGATTCTATGAAGGCAGATGAGTGGAACCTTCTGGACAGACAATCCCTCAGAGTTATCAGATTAAAATTGACTCGTAATGTTGCGTTCAACATAGCAAAGGAGAAGACCACGGCGGGTCTTATGTCAGCACTCCCAAATCTGTATAAGAAGCCATCAGCCGCGAACAAAGTTCATTTGATACGGCGGTTATTCAATCTGAGAATGGTGGAAGGCATGTCAGTAGCACAACACCTCAATAAACTTAACACGGTCACAACCTAATTGAGTTCAGTTGAAATTGAGTTTGATGAGGAAGTTCGGGCATTGATACTTTTGTCTTCCCTACCAAAGAGTTGGAACGCTACAGTCACAGCTGTGAGTAGCTCGTCGGGAAGCACCAAGTTGAAGTTTGACAATGTTCGTGATCTTGTTCTCAGTGAGGAGATCCGACGGAAAGAGTTGGGTGAAGCTACAACCTCTTCAGTATTGCATACAGAGTCAAGAGGTAGAAAAATTAAACCAGAGGGAACGGATGAGGCAAATCTAACTAAAGAGGTAGATCAAAGGACAGGAGGTCCAAGTCAAGGAATCCAAGCAACAGCTCGAAGGCTATCGAGTGTTAGAATTATGGAAAGACAGGGCATTACAAGAATTAGTGCAAGAGTGCTCAGAAGGAGAAGGAGGCGAAGGCAGATGTGAATGTCACTTCTACCTCAACAGGAGACGACGCATTGATATGCTCTTTGGAGAGCAAGGAGAAATCTTGGGTGTTAGATTCAGGAGCGTCATTCCATGCCACTTCTTAGAAAGAATTCTTCAAGAAGTATATTCTCGGAAATCTTGGATACGTATATCTTGGTGATGATCAACCGTGTGCTATTGTGGGCAAAGGTGTGGTAAAAATTAAGTTGAACGGGTCAGTATGGGAGCTGAAGGATATCAGATATATTCCCGGCCTGAGAAAATACTTAATATCCGTAGGCCTGTTGGCTGGCGAAGGATACACTACGACCTTTCATGGAGATGATTGGAAGATCTCAAAGGGCGCAATGACGATTGCCCGAGGCAAGAAGACTGGTACCCTGTATATGACAACAGGTGCATGTTGTTTGAACTCAGTTGCAGCAGACAATGAGACTTCAAAGCTGTGGCACCAGAGACTCGGTCATATGAATGAGAAGGGGAAGAAAATCATGCACACAAAGGGAAAACTCCCGGGACTGCAGTCAGTGGAGATGGATATGTGTGAAGAATGCATACTTGAAAAACAGAAGAGAGTCAGCTTTCAGACAAGTAGCAGAACCCTCGGGAAAGAGAAGCTAGAGCTTATTCACTTAGATGTTTGGGGACCAACCACCACCGCGTCCATTAGTGGGAAACACTACTTCATGACTTTTATCGATGATCACTCTCGGAAAGTGTGGGTCTACTTTCTGAAGCATAAGTCAGAAGTATTTGAGGCTTTCAGGAGATGGAAAGCTATAGTCAAGAATGAGATCAGTCTGAGAATAAATAAGCTCAGGACCGACAATGGCGGTGAGTATGAAGACACCGGATTTAAGAAGTTCTGCTATAAGCACGGGATCAGAATGGAGAGAACCGTGCCCGGCACGCCTCAGCAAAATGGTGTAACTGAGCGGATGAACCGAACGTTGACAGAGAGAGCCAGAAGCATTCAGGTACAGTTAGGCCTACCGAAGCAGTTCTGGGCAGAAGCAATCAACAAAGCAGCTTACTTGATCAACCGAGGTCCCTCGGTTCCATTGGAGCACAGAATACCAGAGGAGGTATGGTGCGAAAAGGAGGTAAAACTCTCACATCTTAAAGTTTTCGGTTGTGAAGCTTATGTGCATATTAGTGATCAAGTTAGGAATAAGCTCGATCCCAATTCAAAGAAATGGACTTTTATTGGCTATGATGAAGATGAGTTCGGCTATCGCATTTGGGACAACGAAAATAAGAAAGTGATGAGGAGCAGAGATGTGATATTCAACAAGAAGGTGATGTACAAGGACATGCACAAGACAGATGACTCAGAGAGCGAGTCAATATTTGTAGATGCAGATGATGTCCCGAGTAACCTCTCGGAAGAACCCAATGCAGAAGGTCCTCAGCCAGAAGAACCGGTTGGACAAGATGGTGTGCAAGAACCCGACGCACCAGCTCCGATTTTGAGGAGATCTTCACGTCCTTCTGTACCCAACAGGAGATACATGAACTATCTGTTGCTGACAGATGAAGGGGAGCCTGAAAGCTATGATGAAGCTTGTCAGGGTAGAGATGCGAGCAAGTGGGAGCTAGCTATGAAAGATGAGATGAAGTCTCTAATCTCAAACCAGACATTGGAACTAGCTGAGTTGCCCACGGGTAAGAAGGCACTCCACAACAAATGGGTGTACCGGGTGAAAGAGGAGCATGATGGTTCCAAAAGATATAAAGCCTGACTAGTTGTCAAAGGTTTCCAGCAGAAGGAAGGAATTGACTACACCGATATTTTTGCTCCCGTGGTAAAGCTAAATACTATCAGGACAGTGATGAGTATTGTAGCAATTAAAGATCTTCATCTCGAGCAGTTAGACGTGAAGACGGCGTTTCTTCATGGAGATCTAGAAGAGGAGATATACATGCACCAGCCAGAAGGTTTCTCAGAAGAAAAGAAGAAGAACCTGGTGTGCAGACTCAAGAAAAGCTTGTATGGCCTAAAACATGCCTTAAGACAGTGGTACAGGAAGTTTGATGGCTTCATGCACAAGGAAGGTTTTCAGAAGTGTAACGCCGACCACTGTTGCTACTTCAAAAGATATCAGTCCAGTTATATCATCCTACTGCTATATGTTAAAGATATGTTGGTTGTAGGAGCAGATATGAAGGATATCAAGAGTTTAAAGGAACAGCTGTCAAAGGAGTTTGACATGAAGGACTTAGGTCCAGCGAAGAAGATCCTTAGAATGCAAATCACGAGAGATAAGAAGAGAGGTCTCTTGTAGTTATCTCAGACGGAGTACATCAACCTTGTTTTGCAAAGATTTAGCATGGGCGGCGTTAAGCCAGTGAACACACCCTTGGCCAGCCATTTTCGTCTATCAAAGGATCAGTCTCCTTAGTCAGAAGAAGAAAAAGAGAGTATGGCTAAGGTCTCTTACGCCTCAGCTATCGGAAGTTTGATGTACGCAATGATCTGTACGAGACCAGACATTGGTCATGCAGTGGGAGTGGTCAGCCGGTTTATGTCGAATCTAGGAAAAGCTCATTGGGAAGCGATTAAGTGGATTCTAAGGTATCTACGAGGCACCACACAGAAGTGTTTGCACTTTGGTAAGGGAGAGGTGAAAGTGCAAGGGTACGTAGATGCAGACTTTGGAGGTGAAGTCGATCACCGAAGAAGCACCATCGGCTATGTATTCACTGTTGGAACTACAGTTGTTAGTTGGATGTCACAGATACAGAAAATTGTCACTCTGTCCATGATGCGGCATAAACATGTACCAAAAAGGTTGCAAGTGCACAACCGTGTTAAGTTATAGTATTTAAGATATCGATCCCACGAGGAAGGTGTTTTGTAGGAGAAAATATAAAATCTGTTCTTATGTTGTGTGCGTGACAAATAAGATTGATGAGTGAATGTGATTGTGAAGAAATTAAGATAGTAAAAATGGTGTGTAAATAGGTGCAAAGTGTAAGTGAGAGTGGATTTGAAAAAAAAAAAGAATGAGTATGATCAATAAGGTGAGGAGGAAAAAATGAATAAAATCAAGAAACAAATAAAAAATCAAGAATGAAGAACAAAATTCTAGAATAAAAGAAAATGCAAGAAATTAAAGATGATGGATTCAATTATAGATAAAGGTAATCTAAAATTGAACCCACTTCTTAGAAAATGGTGATTCCCTAGAGGGTTCTAGTCTAAAGGTGAATCAAACAAAATAAAAATAAACAAAAAGAAAAACTAAACCCAAGAGGGTTCTAGCCTCAAGGTGAATAGTATAAGAAATTAAAATCTAGCTACAAAATAAATTGTAAAATCTAAACTACAAAATAAAATTATAAAAATTAAATGCAAGAAAATAAATCTACTCTATAAACATGAAATAAATCTAAGGTAAGAGGGTTCTAGCATCTTGGCTATTTAACAAGAAAATAAAATCTAACTACAAGCATAGAAAATAAATCTAAACTAATAAGCAATAAAAGAGAAAAAGAAAAGAAATGCAACCCTTCAAATAATTATCCATCTTCATCTTCATCTTCATCATCCAACAAAGAGAAGAAGAGAAAAATTTAAAGTGGTGAAAATTTTATTATTATTAATTGCAACAAAAAGTTATAAATTTGGAAGGCTTTCTCAATTAAGTGTAGCTCTCCTCTCCAAAAGGAGTTACAAAAATTTTCATACCCTTAACCCCTCACTCTCTACCCCTATTTATAGTAATCATCAATGAATATGAGTCATTGGATTTGTCTTGAGCCCCAAGCAAAGCAATCTTCACCTTTAAATTTGCTTTTTGTTCTTCTCTAGCCCAACATAGGAAGCCCATATGATTTATTTGATTTTCAAAAGAAAATCAAAATCCAATTGCAGCAGTCCGGTCCAATCTTGGAGAAGAAAATGCAGCAGGTCCGTTGGCATTTGATTTTCGGCCCATTCAAGTGATTTCATGGTGCATTTGAAACTCAAAGCTTTAAAACTGCAGCATTCCACCGGTCCATGCACACATGTGATTTTCAAAACAAAGCCAAGTCCGGCCCATGCAATCCACATTTCATTTGTGAAAAATCAGCAACCGGCCCATTTCAAATCCTTGCATCCAGCAGTCCGGTTATTTATTTGTTGAGTGGAATTTCAGCATCCTAAGTCCGGTCCTTGAGAGCTTATGGGTAAAACATTTGTTGATGGGCTTGGGCCTTCAAGGAGCTTGATTAAAAATGAAAATCCAACTGAAACCGGCCCATTCATGCTTCAAATATATGTTCGGTCTCAACTCTCTGCAGCAAAGTCGGAAATAAATGCAGCAATCAAGCACCTAAATTCGGTCCAATGCATGGTTGTAATCAATTTTTGATGGGCTTTGGGCTTTCAAATTCTTTTCCTCTTTTAAGCTTTTGCTTCATGGGCTTCTAAAATGCTACAAAATAGAGAAGCGAGATTTTGAGGGGTTTTTACATTTAATAATATTTACTTATATTTTCATTCAATTATGTGGAAACTAAGCTAACAACAATTATTAATGGTATATTTATTCATGTAAAATAGATAATGAGGGTATAAAATTATAATAAAATGTGATTATCAGTCCACTACAGAAGCTGAGTACGTTGTAGTGACTGAAGCCAGTAAAGATATGATATGGCTTCAGGGTTTGTTAACAGAGCTGGGATTCAAACAGGAGAAGAATGTCTTGCATAGCGATAGTCAAAGTACGATTCACTTGGCAAAGAATTCCGCATTTCATTCTAGAACGAAGCATATTGTGCTTCGGTACCACTTCATCAGATCCCTGTTGGAAGATGATGTGTTAAAACTGGAGAAGATTCCAGGAAGTAAGAATCCAACAGATATGTTAATAAAGACGGTGACTGTTCAGAAACTAGAGTTGTGCGTAACTTCAGTTGGCCTTCATGCATAGATGATGAGGGCGGAGTCACACAGGAGAAGGAGCTTGATGAGATAGCCTGATGACAGCGGTTTATCTCCAAGTGGGAGATTGTTGGATCGAGTGTGGAGATCAACCTTGCAGGCGAGCTTCTCCAGGTGAGGACGAAGCTCAGGCGAGATTTTTCTGGCGAGCCCTCGAGCGAGGTTTGGCGAGCTCGTGGCGACGAGCTCGAAGGCGGGGTCGTGATCCTCTTGCAGGCGAAGTCAAATCCAGAGTTGCAGGCGAGTTTCGGCTCTCGAGCGGGTGAACTTTGGTCAGGCGAAATCCACGCCCTTGCAGGCGAGCTCGAGGACAGATCACGACAGGCTGTCGTGAGCTGGCTAGGGTTTCCCTATAAAAGGGAAACCCCAAGCCCGAGATGAATTTACTTCTTCTCCTCATCTTCTCGTGGTCATTCCAGAGGCGGCGGAACTCCTCTCTCCTCTCGCGTTTTTTCTC
Organism: Asparagus kiusianus; assembly: GCA_022839385.1. Lineage (NCBI taxonomy): Eukaryota > Viridiplantae > Streptophyta > Magnoliopsida > Asparagales > Asparagaceae > Asparagus > Asparagus kiusianus. The sequence goes on from BQKN01000064.1 coordinate 760,872, forward strand.
CTGCTCTCTCTCTCTCTCTCTCTCTCTCTCTCTCTCTCTCTCTCTCTCTC
>BQKN01000064.1:760931-777016 GCA_022839385.1 Asparagus kiusianus
TCTCTCTCTCTCTCTCTCTCTCTCTCTCTCTCTCTCTCTCTCTCTCTAAAGAGAAATCATTAAGAAAGAAATTAAAGAGGGGGTGAAAGAAGTTAAGAGGGGTATTTAAGAAGAAAGGGAACCATACTGTAGCTACAGTAACGATTGTTTTTTTTTTGAGGAATCTCAAGTTTGAGATTCGCTCTTGAATTGTAATTTCTTGTTAGATTAATAAGAAATTTATTGTGTGGCTCCCGAGGACGTAGACAGTGTTAGATCTAAAACTTGAGATCTTAAAACCATATAGCCATGATTAATTCAAAGAGATTAAAAGAAATCTAAAAGAGCGGAAGCTTATACCTGAATCCATTGATGGAACTTGATTTGGGTTTTGGATCTTCTAACCTTAGGGTTTTCTCTTGAACCGAATTTCTCTCTTAGATGGGGTGAAGAGAATTAGAGAATGTTGTAACCCTAGATTAGGGACCATAACCCCTTATTTATAGGTGTTGTACTTTTGCAATTTGGCCCCTCAACAAATTATAATTACAACCTGGTATCTGCACATATAACCCCATGACTTATTTAAATACCGATTAACCCAAATTAATTGATCACTTTAGTGGGTTATCCTGAAAGATAGCAATACACAATGATTAATCATATGTGCCCATAATTAGATTTATTAGATTAAATCCAACAATCTCCCACTTGGGCACCATATGATTCCTTAAATTGTGTATAACCTTATGAGCTCAAAATTGCTATCACTAAAAAGGTATTTCCGAACAATCTCGTCCATTGACTATATCAATATAGGATCAAAGCGGCCTTTGTCACATTTATCGTGACTCGACCCATCAATGGTCACATATACCAATACAATCAAACGACATAGATCAATCATGGATGTGCAGCATGAAAATTACATACAATGTGATCAGTACATGTCTATTTTCAACTGGTCCTCCTTTAGTGAGGTCAAAACCAAACATAATGTAACAGAGTGTCTTAACTGAATATTTTATTCTGATCAGACAATACAACCAAAACATAAAGCACCACAATTATAAACTCCCACTAAATCATAATATCCTCAAATATTACCACACTCATATGAGCAGTATGCTCATGAAAGACCTTGGGTGGCAATCCCTTAGTAAGAGGATCAGCTATCATGGAGTTTGTCCCAATGTGTTCTATGGAGATCTGTCCACTCTGTACCCTTTCTTTCATAACCAGGAACTTAATGTTAATATGTTTTGACTTAATTGAGCTCCTGTTGTTATTGGAATACATTACTGCAGATTTATTATCACAATATAACCTTAGTGGTCTTTCAACATTTTCCAAAATGCGCAATCCCGTGACAAAATTTTACAGCCATATTTCCTGATTAGATGCCTCATAGCAAGCTACAAATTCTGCTGTTATAGTTGAGGAAGCTACTAGTGTCTGTTTGACACTTTTCCATGATATAGCTCCTCCTGCTAACATATAAATGTAACCTGATGTAGACTTTCTGCTATCTTGTCATCCAGCAAAATCAGAATCTGAATACCCAATGACCTCCAACTTTTCTGATTTTCTGTATGTGAGCATGTAACCTTTTGTTTTCTGAAGATACCTCATAACCCTTTTGACTGCTATCCAATGATCCATACCAGGATTGCTTAAGTATCTGCCTAACATCCTAATAATGACGTAATATCATGACGCGTACATACCTGAGCATACATTAGACTTCCTACAGCCGAAGCATAAGGAATCTTCTGCATTTCCTGAATTTTAAGGTTACCTTTAGGGCACTGATCGAGACTAAACTTGTCTCCTTTAGCAACAGGGGTATCTCCTGGCCTGCAGTCTTGCATGCCAAACCTTTTAAGTACCTTATTGATATAGCTCTTTTGTGATAATCCAAGAATACCCCGAGAGCGATCTCGATGTATCTGGATCCCTAATATAAAAGAGGCGTTCCTAAGATCTTTCATCTCAAAATTCTTTGATAGAAATCTCTTGGTTTCGTGCAACATGCATATATCATTAGTGGCAAGCAATATATCATCGACATACAGAACCAGAAAGATATACTTACTCCCACTGAACTTGTGATATACACAGTCATCAACAATGTTCATCTCAAAACCGAACGAGATAATTATTTGTTGAAACTTGTGATACCATTGACGACGTGCTTGCTTGAGTCCATAGATGGATTTCCTTAATTTGCAAACCATATTCTTTGGGTCTCCCGACATAAAGTTTTCTAGTTGCACCATATAAATCATCTCATCAATGTCGCCATTGAGAAATACAGTCTTAACATCCATCTGATGTAACTCAATATCATAATGAGCAACAAGTGTCATGATTATTCTGAAAGAGTCTTTCGATGAAACCGGAGAGAAAGTCTCTGTATAATCAATGCCTTCCTTTTGAGTATAGCCTTTAGCCACAAGGCGTGCCTTATACCTCTCCACATTACCGTTTGCATCCCGCTTGGTTTTAAAAATCCATTTACAACCAATTGGTTTTGCACCTACTGGTAATGGAACAAGTTCCCAAACCTTATTGTCTTGCATAGACTTGTACTCTTCATTCATGGCATCAATCCACAGTTGAGAGTTAGAACTTTTCATGACCTGAAGGAAGTTGATTGGATCATCTTCCAACATTCCACTACTTTTCTCATGTTCTTGGAGAAATACAATATAATCATCCGGAATAGCATTTTTCCTTTCTCTTGTGGATCTCCTTAATGGCACTGGTTCTTGAGGTTATTGAGTTTGTTCTTCTGGAACAGGGAGTTGTTCAATATTGTCATCTTGAGGTTCCGGATTTACTTCTTGAGCAACAACAGGTATAGGAACCTGAATATTGACAAAAGTAACTGTATGGATTGGATCTGATGCCAATTCCTCCTCAAAAACAATATCTCTAACCTTATTTCTCCTCCCAAACTCAACATCCTCAAAGAATTTTGCTGTTCCCGTCTTAAAAATATTCCTTAGTGTGGGATCATAAAACTTATAGCTCCTAGAGCGTTCAGAGTACCTAATAAAGTAGCTGCTAACTGTTTTGGAGTCCAATTTTTTTTCATTTGGCCTATAAGGCCTTGCCTCAGCTGGACATCCCCAAATATGTAAATGTTTTAAACTGGGCTTTCGACTAGTCCAAAGCTCATAAGGTATTTTAGCAACCGCTTTACTTGGTACTCTATTCAGAATGTAAGCTGCTGTCTTAAGTGCTTCTCCCCAGAGTGACTCTTGTAAAGAAGAATGAGCAATCATACTTCTTACCATATCCTTAAGAGTCCTGTTTCGTCTTTTAGCTACACCATTCATGCTAGGTGAACCTGGCATGGTGTACTGTGGGCCGATACCGTATTCCTCTAGGTATCTAGCAAATGATTCTGGATGTTGTTCACCTGAACCATCATATCTGCCGTAGTACTCACCACCACGATCAGATCTAACGGTTTTAATTCTTCGGTTGAGTTGATTCTCAACTTCAGCTTTATAGGTTTTGAACATATCCAGAGACTCAGATTTTTCATGAATGAGATATAGGTGCCCATAACGTGAGTAATCGTCTATGAATGATATAAAATATTGTTGACCATTCCAGGATTCCGTATGGAATGGCCCACAAATATCCGTATGTATCAATTCTAAGACATCCGAAGATCTGTTGTCACCTAATCTCTTAACTTTGGTCTGTTTTCCCTTGATACATTCAACACATATGTCGAAGTCCGAAAAATCAAGGGAATCCAAAATACCATCAGACACAAGACGCTCAACTCTACCTTTTGAGATATGACCCAAGCGCTTATGCCATAATGACGCCGAATTTTCCTTATTTAATTTACGCTTAGTACCATGCGATTCCGCATGCAAAGTTTCATTATAAGAAGCAATTATATCAAGCAAATATAGGTTGTCATAAGTACTTAAATAACCGGTTCCTACAACATTTGAATTAAAAGATAAACTGAATTGATTGTTTCCAAATGAACAAGAATAACCTGATTTGTCCAATACAGAAACTGAAATCAAATTCTGTCTAAAAGACGGTACTACAAAAGTATCTTTTAAGTCCAAATAAGAACCAGTTCCTAATAGCAACCTAAAATGCTCAATTGCTTCCACATCTACCGATTGACCGTCGCCCACAAAGATGTGTCTTTCAACATCAGTTGGCTTTCGGTAGTTCAGGCAACCCTGCATAGAAACACTTATGTGAGTAGTAGCACCAGAGTCTAACCACCAAGTGTTTCTAGGTACTGAAGCTAAATTAACCTCAGAACAGACCAAAGTAAGGAACGTACCCTTATTATCACGCCAGGCGTGATATTTTGTACAGTCCTTCTTTACATGTCCAGGCTTCTTACAGAAGAAACAACCCTGATTATCCTTATGTTGTTTCTTCTGAACTGGACCCTTAGCAGCTTTATTATCATTCTTTCTTTTCTTGCCCTTATCCTTAGAGGCATAGGCCAAATGAGCACTTTCAGTCTTATCTTGCTTCAATTTGTCTTCTTCTTGCACACAGTATGAAATGAGCTCATTTAGAGTCCATTTCTCATTTTGGCAGTTATAACTGGCCTTAAACTGATTGAATTGTGTAGGAAGAGACAGCAGAACCAGATGCACTAATAACTCATCACAAAGATCGAGTCTACGTACCTTAAGCTTTAAAGCAATATGAGACATTTCCGTAATGTACTCCCTTATATTTCATTTGCCCTTATACTTCATCGAAATCAAGCGAGCTAAAAGCGTGCTTGTTTCTACCTTATCGTTTTTTGCAAAACACTTCTCAATTTCGGCAAGAAAATCTTTAGCCTTAGTAATCCATTCGGATTCTATGCCCCTGAAGGCTTCCGGAACGCCGCGCTTAATGATCATAAGACTCATGCGATTTGAACGCTCCCACTTCTCATATTCCTTCTTTGCATCAGGAGTGCTATCCACATTGAGAGGTTGAGGTTGTTCAATTCTTAATGCAAGGTCTAGATCCATGCAGCCAAGAATAATTAATATGTTCTCTTTTCAAACCTTAAAGTTTGTCCCATTTAGCATGGGAATTGAGTTGATGTTAGCAGAAATTGTTACAGCAGATGCATTAGCTGAAAATAAAAAAAAAGATGCTCACATCAATAACCATATTTAGTAATCAATAAAATTCAAATAATGACAAAATCCCATCTCAAGATATCTGGCACAACATTAATATCAAGTCTTTGGACAATAATATTAACTTGTAAGTAATACCTTGTTGCAATGATCAAACATTGACAATAACTCATGTTAAATAATGAAACTATCTTTGGATCGATTCATTATTCACATGTAAACCTTATAATTATCACACGTTTATCACCGCAGATGTGTATACAGTCTAAATAAATATTAACCTTCCTTTGGGCCGATTAAATATTTACACGAAAGCATACACACAAACATCTCATATTCCTCATGAATAATCTACACAAGAGAGGTTACTTTGGCAACTTCTTGTTTCAATTAAACAATTAGAATGAGAGACAACCTTAATATCTTAGTGTCATAATATTTGAATCAAATAATTGATTAGCTACCAAATTAGATTTAAATTAAAAATTTTAATTTAAATCAACTGAATTTCCAAAAACTTAATTGGGGTCTCATAGCTTAATTAGGACCCATAACTTAATTGAATAAATTAAGTATACCAAAGTGGACCCATAAAAAGCCGAGGCTTAACCATAGTGAACACGAAGTTCACTTGACTTCGAACGCGAGGTTCGACTGTATTGAGTACGAGACTCACTTAAGCACGAACGCGAGGTTCGTCTGAAAATGAACGTAGGGTTCAACTTGAGAACGAACGCGAGGTTCGTTTGAATCGAGCGCGAGGCTCGCCTGAGAACGAACGCGAAGTTCAACTTAAATTGAGCGCGAGGCTCACCTTAGACCTGAGCGCGAGGCTCACCTTAGAACAAACGCGAAGATCGTTGAGCACGAGGCTCACCTTAGAACTGAGCGTGAAGCTCAACTTGAACTGAGCGCGAGGCTCACCTGAGAACGAACGCGAAGTTCGTTTAGATTGAGCGCGAGGCTCACCTTAAACCTGAGCACGAGGCTCACCTTAAGAACGAACGCGAGGTTCGTTAAAATTGAGAACGAACGCGAAGTTCGTTAAGAAATGAGAACGAACGCGAGGTTCGTTTGAAGCTTTCAGCTTCGCCAAAATTTGAGATAACCACCTCCTTAATGTTCGCCACGTTTTCACGCACGAACCCTTAGGGTTTCAAACTAAAACCGCCGCCGCCATTGCCCCGGCACCCAAGAGGTCGAAACCCTAGGGTTTCCTGACGCCGCCGTCGGAGTCGAGAGCGAGGCCGCCAGCGAACCTTCGCCGGCGAGGAGCACGGGACCAAAGATCAAACCCAAAAAATTCTTTGATTTTTATTTTCAAAAACAGATCTAGAATCGGAAAATTTTTTCTTGATCCATATCCAAAAATCAAAGAAAAAATCCAAAGAATTCCAAAAAATTACTGTTCACTGGCGATTTTTAGTTACTGTTCATCCGAAAAAATACTTCACTGTTCACCCAAAAAAATTTCGTTACTGTTCATCCGAACATTACTATTCATCTGAGAACAGATCTTAATCCAAAAACAAAGATTTTAAGATCAAAAAACCCAATTTTAATCTTAATCTCTTAGAACAAATCAAGGAGGCTCTGATACCACTTGTTAGATCTAAAACTTGAGATCTTAAAATCATATAGCCATGATTAATTCAAAGAGATTAAAAGAAATCTAAAAGAGCGGAAGCTTATACCTGAATCCATTGATGGAACTTGATTTGGGTTTTGGATCTTCTAACCTTAGGGTTTTCTCTTGAACCGAATTTCTCTCTTAGATGGGGTGAAGAGAATTAGAGAATGTTGTAACCCTAGATTAGGGACCATAACCCCTTATTTATAGGTGTTGTACTTTTACAATTTGGCCCCTCAACAAATCATAATTATAACCTGGTATCTGTACATATAACCCCATGACTTATTTAAATACCCATTAACCCAAATTAATTGATCGCTTTAGTGGGTTATCCTGAAAGATAGCAATACACAATGATTAATCATATGTGCCCATAATTAGATGTATTAGATTAAATCCAACAGGCAGTTGCTGAACCTCGTTAAATCTTGGTGTACTTTTTCTATTCTTCGTTTCTGCTGTCTTAGGGGTTTTGCGTAGCCCCGACGGGTAAATTCCCAACAGTACAGTGACCAATTTTACGACTCTTGTGTTGATAATGATATCTGTGCATCTTCAGCAGTAGTTACTGGCTTGATTATGATTTTGTATTGCTCAGGGTTGTGTTTGAACTAATCCTGTGTACTTTGGCAGGTGGTCACTCCGATTGCACCGTTAAGCCAACAGGTACATGTTCTTGACATGTTTAGGAGTATACAACGGTCTATTCGATTATTTATCATGTCATCACGGGGGTGTTTGGTTGCACACTTTTTGAGAAAACTTTTCTCAAAACATCTGACAATGGCAAATTTGTAATTAAAAGTTTTCCAGATATTTCTGTAAATTGTGTTTGGTTCAACAAAAAATTTACAGAAATATTTTCTATAAAATATCAAAACCTACCAAATTTTACAAAAAACAATTTCCTCTCAAAATGAGAGGAAATCACCAGAAATCTGACACATACCATATTTAATTAAAAACCTACCAAATCTTGTTATTTTCTATAAAGTTATGAGCTATTTTCTTGTTTTGAACCAAACAAGCAAAGTACAAAAAACAAGAAAATTGGTACTTTTTGATTTCTTAAAACTTTTCCTATAATTTTTTTAAGAAATACAAGGAAATCATATTTTAGGTGGAAAACATTTCCTATAATTTCTAGAAATTGAACCAAACATATAATAAAGGACAATGATCTTTCTGAATTGTTCTTCAAATATTTTATTCAACTTCGTGTTGTTACCGCAATTTATTGGATTAAACCTTTTAAAATATATTCTAGAATGAGTTTTGTAATTCATTAACTTTCAATGGTGTTTTAGTTTTAACTATGTTGCAAATGGATTGCGAGTCGTTTCCAAACTAATCTGTTCTCCAAAGGCAACCGGATGGAATAAACTTTGATATACACTGTTTTCTTACATTATTAGAGTGAAGTATATTGAAATGGTTAAACAAATAGCATAATATGTATGAAGACATTTATTGATTAATTAAAGCACCGATGTGGTTCAGTTGAAAAGTTGATTAAGTTCATGTCCTACAACAAGAAATTGTACATTTACTTTGCGTACTCATTTTTTAGTATTTTGCACAACTTTTCCATACACATCAAACTTCACTTAAATTTGAATGGTGGTACTGTAGTATATACGCCACTTCTACTTCATTCTAGCATTCACCAGGTGGATCTTCTATCTAAAGACAAAATGAATCTGATATGGAATCCAAAGACAAGCGGTTTAATGTGTACTGTTTTTTTACGCTACCACAATGAACTACATCATTAAAATGAAACCTAAAGAAGGTGCAAAAATGTTGAAATAAATACCAAAATTTATACGAAGACTTTCATTGACTAACTGAAACAACGACCATTGCAACATCTAGACGAAACTAATGATGCGGTTTGAATGTTTCATTAATTTGTTAATTACTTTGCTATTTTTATTCATTATATTTTACCTATCAATATTAGCTAAATTTGTAAAGAAGCTCTAGAATTAGTACCAGTAACCTTACCAAGAACTGTAAGCATCTGTATATTTATCTCGTAATAAATATACTACACTTCCGGTATTCACCAAGTCTGCAATCTTCTATATTATAAGAGTTGTAAGCATCTGTATATTTATCCCATAATAGATATGCTATTTCACTTTCGGTATTCACCGATTGGCCGGATCTTCTGCACTGCAGGCCGGATATTATTGTTTAGTTTGTGAGTGCGTGGTAAATGTGTGTGCATCTTCAAATTTATTTACCTTCACTTTTTATTTTATTAGTGATCGTTGATAATTGGTTAATGTTATTAATGTAATGAATCTAGTGATCTATTCATAGGTCCAAGAACGATTTGAGAATCTAAAGAAGCGAAAGGACGCAGGAGCTTTACAGAGCAAGGTAAAGAAATCAGAGGACATCTTAGCAAGTTAGAATCCATATCTGTTTATTAAGCTTGTTGGAACTTGAAAGCATTGTTCCATTGCCTTCCCTTTTTAGAATATTTAATCTGCTCATTTCCATTAATTTTCGTTAGAACATTTGTACCCTAAAGTGAGATTAATCTAATTTGTCATGGGAATGTTCTTATTTGGATGTGTTTCGTGTTTACAGTAGTGGATTCTGATGTTGAATGTTGAGTTATCGTGTGAATTCTGATGATTGCAGGTATGCGCAAAATAATAAGTTGTTAGCAGTAATACCACAAGGGCTTCGTATGAGGGATAGAGACGCTACCGACGACGACGAGATGTGAGGTTTTTTTATTTTTAATGTAATGAACAGTTTTTTATTTGTACTAGTACTCTACTTTTATTCATGTCGTGTACTCTATGTTATTCATCTCGTGTTATGGATGGATTTGGTATTGCTAGTGTATATGTTGTAAATATTCAGATAATATAAGTTTTTACTGAAATGGATATTGGCATAGATTGTTGAATGTGTATAATGGACTGGATTGTTAGATGTGTATTTTGGATTGGATTGTTGGATGTATGTATTGGATATGAATTTTGATTATATTGAATCGGATGTGTATATTAAATATACAGGAATCATGTATTTATGTGTATATCGTGAATGTAATATAATGTACAGAGAATCAACGTTTTAAAATGTTTTTTTTTTTGCGGGAAAAGAGCAATTCCGTCTAGGTTGCTTTCCGTCTAGTTTGCGTAACCTAGACGGATTTTTGTCTAGTTTGTCTCAAACTAGACGGAAATATTCTAGACGGATTTCCGTCTAGGTTGATCAACCTAGACGGAATTCGGAGCAACCTAGACGGTTTTTTCCATCTAGATTACGCGTTTTTCTACTAGTGTAATTTTGAAAAACCAATTTGTGTATCAGATGGAATCAATTCAAAAAATGTACAGAGAATCGGTTTGCATGAATTGTATGGCGCTTCAAAGGGGGTCGAGGGAATCATGCAACTATGTTTACAAGTTTACAACAAATGGTTAAAAGGAAGGAACGACGATTCTGAAGGTGATTTCGTACAAGTCTATGGTCGAGTTTTTTGGGATTATCCTTGAATTCTAGCCCTAAGAAGACAATAAAATAAAAGAAGATAGAAGAAAGGAGGCCCGACCGGCGAAAAATAGCGACAAAAATGGCTACAAATAGCCCCTGATCGTGACCTAGCACCGCCAGTTGATGTGGGCTAGAGATGCAACCTTCAGTAGTCACTGTTGGCAGTTCGTGGGCAAAAGTAGGTTAAAACCTAGTCTGGGCTAGGTTAGGACTAGCTTATTTGGGAATTCTTTTGTATTCAGAATCCTACTCTATAAATAAAGTTGTTCATGAGGTTCAGGGTTTATGGGAAGCCAAAGAGAGACGTATGTTGTAAGAGAGAAGTACAGAGAATTAAGGAGAGAAATTCAGGATTTGTGAGAGGTCTTTTCATGAGATAGAGGGGTGTTTCTTGCGGGTTCTTCATAAAAAACGCAAGAATGGATTATCTTGTAATCTCTAGGATTAAAGAACACCCAAGTTTCTCCCTTGGATGTAGGCAATTGCCAAATTACATAAACCCTATGGTTTTGTCTCTTGTTTTATTTATTTTTTTTCTGTGGTATATTGTTATTCTCTGTAATTCGAATAGATTTTTCTCGTTGTGCCAGGTGCTCGATTGGTCTACAAAGTAGGATATTTGATCAGGGTGTTCGATGACCCTTCCACAGATTACATTTCCTCATAGATCACCAGTTGGTGACCAATTGCGGGTAGCATGCGCCAACAATTACTATTTACACCTATTGTTACGAAGAAGCTAATCGATGCACAGACACTATTGCCATTATGAATCTGGAAATAATTTTAGAATGCCCCCACCACCACCCACACACACACAATTAAAAGATTGTATGATCTTGGACGTTCAGAATATCCTTCTATAGGATAAAATAATAATTTTGATTGACCAATGATTGCAAGGGAAGAGCCTCACTTGTTTATTTATCACCATCTTTTTCGTTAAGGAAATAATCCTCTTTTTTGTGGGGGTGGGGGAGGGGGGTGGGGGTTGGTTTTATGCCCAAACCTTTTTATTAACAGTTAGAATTATAGATAGCCTAACCGAATGGGCGCTCTGTTATCTGTATCCATCATGTATCTATCATATGACATCAGTGTGTATCCATCATGTGTCTATCATATGACATCAAGCGTTCCATAAAAATCATATCATGAAAGATCTCGGATTAAAAAAGAACTAAATATATCATAGTTAGAATGTAAATTTTAACTCAATCATACATCAAATGCTTACTAAAAGACCATGGAACATATGAAAGAACACATTGTCTATTTACAAACAGATCATGATACAAGTACCAGACTTATCATTCACCAAACATCCATACCTCAGCTACTCACTGCAGGCACAAAGTTCATGCAAATCGGCGGATCAATCCTAAATATTGATAAAATCGCCGAAGGAACGGTCCAGATTCCATCACCGCAAATCAACCCAGAAGCCACTGCTCCAGCAAAATCCTCAGCCTCCTTTCTGTTCAACTTCTCCCATACAAACAAGATCACAGTACCAACGAACATATCGATAGCAAAGTAAGCCCCGATATAGAACGGTACAGCCATCGCCATTGGTATTGGAATATATGCTGATATATTCTTGGGCAAAATATCTCTGAGCAGATTAATGACCAGAGCAAGGACAAAGAAAACACAACAAAGCTGTAGGCAATGCTTAGGGAGAGCGGAGAACCCCTCGACGCCTAAAATCGCCATCTCCCTATAGATCACAGCGTATGGAGCTTTGTAGACTCCATCAGGCGATCCAATATCAAAAGCAGTCCAATAAAGCCAGAAAGTGAGCGGAGCAATAACACAACCAAGAGCAGTACCAATCAACTGGGAGACGAACATGGAGCGAGGTGATGAATAAGTGAGGTAACCTGTCTTGAAGTCTTGCATAAGGTCGGCAGCCGTAGCAACAATGGTCATCATTACACCGCAAGCAGCAAGTCCAGCAATGACTCCTCCATTGGAGCCAACGAGGGAGGAGAAGACAAAGAGGCCGATCTTTCCATAAGTGGAAGCAAGAGACCAATCAGTGAGGCCACAACCATAGGAGTTGCAGAAGGCCAGGGCGGGGGCAACGAAATAGCAGGCAAGAACTAGGTACCACCGGATTTGGGGGAAGATGGATGGAATTGTGGCTGTGGAGATGGCAGCGAAGGCAACATAGCCGGAGGCAGCTAACCAGGATGGGATGCTATCTTTAACGAATGTCTCATTGCGAATCTTCTCTTCAAGAAGTAGCTTGGAGTCATCATCTTGGGAGTCTGAGAAAGGAAAGACAAGATAGTAATCATAATTCATGAATCTGGTGAAAGTGATTTTAGTATGCTGATGATAGTGGGTTTGAAGCCATGGATATGAGGATGGTAAAGATGAGACGGACAAAGTTAATGTGCGGTACAAAGATACAACGATAGATGAATCCAAGGACCACACAGGGGTACTACTGTAAGATATCACACAAATTTCTCACAGTAGCATATGACTTCAGAAGGTATTCTGAATTAATGACAGCTAACTTTCTTCAACTAGGAGTGTGAACAGTAGCCAGATTAACATTCTGACAGTTAATCTTCAAAACATTTTATGTTCAAGGAAGAAGAAGCATTATCCTTCAAATCACAAAGGCGCACATTGGAAGATAGAAGGACAATGATTATGACAACAGTCCTGCAATTATAAAGAGAATGCACCTTGATAAGGAGTAGAATGGAATTGTAACTAGAAGTAAAGCCTTTCGGCATAAGATCATTTTCAGATACAGATCAGGTCAAACCATTGTTGAAAAGTAAATTCAACTTCGCTTGAGTCAGCACAGCAAAGCCTGAACTTGGATTCAATGCACATGACAGAAAATGTATGCATCAAAATAGGAAAATTGTTTCAATCACCAACTAAGGTTTTAACCAAGCATGACTAGAAAAAGGTAATAACTAATATTCTTAAAAACAAGTACGCAGACAGACACACTTACCTCTACTTTCTGAAACAAGAGGGAGGGCATTCTTTTTCATCCTTGCATTAAAAATCTCCTTTGTAGTTATGTATATTATCTTAATCAAATTGTAAAGACCATCTCCAAGGATAAGGGATATTGCAATAAAAACCTGTTTAAATAGAGTCAAGCAAGATAAAATTGAGTAACAGTTTGCAATGGATTATTTTCAAATTCAAGCAAAGCTAAAAATAATTTAATAGATAACTTAATGGTTGCTAAAAGTAAAAACAGAATGATTCCTCTGTGAGATAATACCATCACCCTTGAAGGTGAAACATAAGGTTGTAAACAAAGTCCACAAGTAACTATCTTATATATTTGGCGATATTTTGCCTAAATGTTGATAATATGGTTTCAAGCTGTTGTGGGCTACATTAAGAAACAGAGATAAAATTTGAACAGTGATAGCATAACTCAATGTTCCACCTCAGTTTTAAATTTCAACTAACTTATTGTACCCCCTTGTTATGGAGTGGCAATCACCATACCAAAAAGTCGCCTTAATAGTTTTCATGCACTATGTTGATAAAGAATGTTAAATGATTACATAATGCTTAGTGACTTAGTCTACATACTTCCCTGATAACAACTAGAAAAATATCTCCTATCCTGTATATCCGTGTCTCGTCAAATAGTCTGCCTTCCTTCTTCTTAGGTAGTCAAAAGATAACTGAATTTTGTGTGGAAGAATCCAAGTACACTAATTTTTAGTCCACACACAGATATGCACATCAGAAATGCTTGTTTCACCAATTCAATCAGCAAGACATAAATATTCTCACTGTAATGAATGTGAAAATTGGCATGAAAACCAGTAAAATATTATCTTCTATGTTGACCAATTTGGATTTTTTTGTTAAACATTTCAAATATTTTTTCCAGATGGGTACATGCAGTTTGAATCAGATTTGATAAGATATGTTTTAATTTCATGTTTTTAAGCATCCCTAGTCTCAAAAAATAAATTTAAAAAAAATAAGAAAGAAAGAAAAGACGTTTGCCTAGGGAGCATTCCCAAATGTTCAATTTTCCATCACGGGGGACTTTTACGTTAAATGCAGAAAATAAATATATTAGCATGCCTAATAGTTAAATGCATTTCTTATGTACCTTGTATCCATAAAGACCTTTGAAGTCATTGCTTCCGAGATTATCTGGGTACCAGTCCCCAGCACGCGCATTGATGTATGGCCAAAGGAAACCCCATGATATAATGGCCCCAAAAAGACAAGAGCAGTTGACTATATGGGGGCAAATGAGACCACATCCAATATATGTTGGACTGAAGTCAAAATAGAACCTATATAACAGTATAGAAAGGGGAAAAAACATAAGATATCCATATTTATTGTTTTATCTGAATACAGATGTCCTGAAGCATAACTTGCAATTAAAGTTTCTCAAACACAAAGTTAAATTGCTGATACATAAGGAAAGATAAGGGTTTATTAAACAAACCGATTTGTTAGAGACGCGCAATGTCAAAAAACTGTGGCAAAGTAAAGAAGACATACGTATTTTTGAATGCGACAAGCCCCAAGGTAGGGAAGTTGTCAAAGCCACATGAATCACCAACACCACTGAAGAACCACTTAAAGCAACTCCAGCAGAAGCTTATACTAAGATATTTTCCAAGTGAGCGGACTTGTTTCCTGGGAAAAGAATATATAATTAGAATGTGATAAAACAATTTAATTTGTTGTTTACTGTTAATAGACACAATGGTTTGTATTATGATGTTACTCGTGATAGAAAACCTCACTTAGTCCTAATTTAGGAATTAACAGGCCAACAAATTAAAATTCAAATAAACATGTGAAAGGTCTTTTTTTTTCCTCCATTCTAATGATTGGCTTATTACGTGAATGTTGGCATTATCCTTTTACAGTATACGTGAAATCCATACAGGTGTATGAGTCGACATTATTTTTTAATCAAATATACAGATATCCAAAATGGAACTGAATAGAGAAGCAAAACAAAATCTTGAACGGATAGTTGCTAGGGTACATGAAATTGAAAGGAAAAACAACCTTAGTGCTAAACAGAAAAAAGTAAAGAATAAAAAGAAAACCTAGCATATTCACTTGCACGAGACACCTTACCTTGCAAGCTCAGCTCCAGTATTAGTGTGAAAGCTATTTATAAGCAGTGCTGTAGCTGTCCCACTTGGGTAGGTAAGCTTGTAATCAATTACCATCACCTGCAGACATTCAAAACTAGCACAATTAGGGCACAAACCATTCAAAAGCTTTATTATGATCACAGAAGATCTATACACTTAGGCAGAAATTACACAATATATCATTTTGATGCATATCTAATCAACAACAGGGTGTTATAATCCATTTCTTTTATAGGAACTGATCAGGTATCAGTGAACAGTGAGCTATAACAGTACCTTCCGAAGAGCAACAAGGCTAAATAGCCCAAGGAAACTGACAACAAACGTAAAACTTATCATCCAACCCAAAGATGGATTTTTAATATCTTCAGCCCTGTTACCAGGATAATCAGCACCAATAAGCTCATATGTCTTTTGATCCATTGAGAGCATATATGATCCAAATCCCCCTGTTGTAAAGATATTACAAAAGTTTGCAGTTCAGTTACAGGAAATTTCCTGAAGTGTAAAGCGGAAAAAAATAAAAAATAAAAACTTTGATCAATGAAGTAGTTCATTCCATCAGTCAGTTGCACAAAGGCTACGCTTCCACCACAATTCAGAAATCTAACTACCAAAATATATCACAGCATCATATATCCAAATACCTCTGCAGCTAACAAAGCAGAAGAGTGGGGTGGG
>BQKN01000064.1:777116-847477 GCA_022839385.1 Asparagus kiusianus
GGGGGGGATTGCCTATAATTTGATGTTCTCATGAAAGGCACACAACATAGTGGTAAACGATATGCGTTTGACATTCATTCACGGGCTTTTGCATCTTTTCAACTGATATCAGAAGAAGAAACAATATCAAAAAGTGTGCAAAAGAAAGAATTTCTCAACATCAATATCAAATCCATATAGCAATCGTGTACTAGCAACAAAAGCAAACAATTCCAATGACCCTAAACACAAATTCCGTCTAAAAACACAATTTTTAACAAGTAGTCCATAAACTCATAATTATCAAATTATAACCCACGCCAAATCCAAATTTAACACAAAAAATTCAAATTTCAAATTTCAAAAAAAAAACCCAAAACCTACCATCTCGTATTAGCAACAAAATCAGACAAATCCAATGACTAGAACCACGGAAATCTACTAAAAATACGACATCCCCACAAAAAACAGAGCCCAAAACCAAATTAAACCCAAATAAATTCAAATTTCAAAAGAGACCGCAAAAAAATTTACCACTAAAGGCCAGTCCGTAGCAAGCAACAACGCAAGTTTGAATCACGGTGTTCTCCTGCCTCGTGAAGGGCCTCCCCCCAAACCCTAATTTCTCAGCCACCCCAGTCCAGCTCTTCACCATAAAAAACCCTAGAAGCCCCGCCGCCACGTTCAGCGACGGAATCACCCCAACAGTAAGATTCAGCTTGTGAGTTATTATACAAAATAGGGATCCCAGAACAGCGCTCACGACCAAACCCCTGATCGTGATCTGCTCTCTCCAATGTGGAATTGGGATCGAATCCTCCTCCTCCTCCTCTTTGGGAGCGACGATCAGAGGGTCGTTGATCTCAGTTCCCATTGGAGAATCAGGGTTAGGGTTTGGGTTTGATTTATTTTTTTTATTTATTTCCCCTTTTTTGTTGAAGAGAGGGGGGCAATAAGGAAGAGGAGGGAGAAGATAAGAGGGTTGCTGTTGGCGGCACGCTTTGAGTAACCGTTCGAATCTCTGGTTCTTCTTACGGCTGTGTGCTGGGTTATAAGGACACGTGGCGAGTTTTGATTAGCGTGATGGTTGGTGACAGTAGGGAATGTTTGTTTTAAATTTTATAATTTTAGGATATGGGTTTTTCTCATGGGATTTGAAATCCATAGATTTTTTTTTAACATGGGTTAGGATTTCTAAAACTTTGCTTATTACATCAATATTTTTGGATTTGGAATGCTATAATTTGTAAGTTCTTATTTGTTTCAAACTCAAATTGTAGCATTACAAATTTTAGAATTTGAAATCCATAGTTGTAACAAACAAGTTTTAGGATTACCAAAATAATAATTGCTGAAAATAAGAACCTTTAGTGAGCTTATCTCCCACAAAAAAACAAACACAATTGTACTCAATTGGGGTAAGCATACCCATTCAAACCCACAACAAACAAACAAGCTCACAAGCTCATATTGGAATTAAAACCCACAACAAACCAAGGCTACAAGCAAGCCATCAAAGAATGATCGCACCTGAAACAAAAAATGAAACTAACCAAACAAGTAATCATACTTTTCAGGCTCATATAACCAGCAAAAAATAAAACAAACCATCAAAGAATAATCGCACCTGAAATCAAAGTATGCAAGAATGAAATATGTTGTAAGCAAGCTCATATAACCATCCAAGTATGCAAACAAACTCATATAACTAGCATTAGGCAGCCGCAAGTAAGCTCAGACTAGCTGCAAAAAATGAAACAAAATATGTCCACACACAAGCGAGTTGGACCGACGTATACAAGCAGCTCAGATTGGACTTAAAACCCACAACACACCAACAAGTAACCATACTTTTTAGGCTCATATAACCAGCAATGTAAGCAGCCACAAGTAAGCTCAGAGCAGCTGCAAAAACTGAAACAAAACCCTCCTGAATTCAAAGCAAATAGTTCATATAACCAAGGCTGCAAACGATCAGCCGCAAACAAGAAAAATGGACCCAAGTTCAGGTTGCTTTTGTATGCAAGACAGGAAGCAAACAAGCAAGCCATCAAAGCATACAAAAATGAGTCTCACCTACATGCAAGCCATCAAAGCATACAAAAATGAGTCTCACCTACATGCAAGCCATCAAAGTATACACACAAGCTCAGTGCTCAAATAATCAAGGCTACAAGCAAGCAGCCGCAAACAAAAAGCAAGCCATATTACCAACAACTCATATAACTAAGGCTGCAAGAAAGCAGTCGCAAACAAGCAAGATGGACCCATCATCATAGCCGCAAATCCTTACATGACCAATCATCATAGCCCCTATCAAAAACATGCTCAGTAACAAGCTCACGAGTAACTACTAGAAAACAAACTGATTTTGAAACAAACTGAATCTAAAACAACCTGAATCTGAAACAACCTGAATCTGAAATAAACTGATTGCTGAAACAATCTGAAACAAGTTCACAAGCAACCATTAGAAAATAAACTAAATTTGAAACAAACATGCTCGGTAACAAGCTCACAAGCGACCATTTAAACAGAAACAACCAAGGCTCAGGCAAGCAACCATTAGAAAACTCATATACCAAGGTAGGGGCTCAGATATAGATATTAAAATTGAATGCATGGATTGCCTCACCTAACAATGATGTTGCAATGTAGGTTGCAATCACATGAATGGATTGTCTCACCTAACATTGTAAATATAATGTTAAGTTGCATTCTCACCCTAGATTGCCCTACTTAAACATAGTAACATTGTAGATTACATTCTCATAATATGACCATCATCATTGCCCAAATTGAACAATACAAAATAGCCATACCAATACATATCATGCAATGTAGGTTGCTATCAAGTATCATATCCATCTATATTTATATAAACCTGCAAAAGAACCCAAGCTCATATTTAGTTTATTCAAAATATGACCATCAAGTATCATTTTCTAATGGTTGCTTGTGAGCTTGTTTTAGATTGCTTCAGATTCAGTTTATTTCAAATTCAGTTTGTTTCAGACCAGTTGTAAAAAATGAAATAAAACCTGTCCAAACACGAGAAAGTTGGACCCAAGAGCATCTCAGATTGGATTTAAAAACCATAACAAATCAAGGCTGTCAGCAAGCCATATTACCAGCAAGTAACCAGTCTACAAACAAACTCCTATAACCAGCAAGTAAGAAGCCACAAGTAAGCTCAGACCAGCTACAAAAATTAAAACAAAACCCTCCTGCTATTAAAGCAAGCAACTCATATAACCAAGGATGCAAGCAAGCAGCCACAAACAAGAAAGATGGACCCAAGAACACAAGCTCACAAGCAACCATTGAAACAAACTGAATCTGAAACAACCAAGCTCACAAACCATCAAAAATAATTTCGTCCCCAAATCCAAGCAATGGAACAAGAACAATTTCGTACCCAAAGTCCTAAAATCCAAATCCAAGCAATTGAACGAGAACAATTTCGTCCCCAAATCTGCCACAAATATGCATAAAGTAGTGAAATACACATAACATCGAGAACGAGATCAAGCAAAAAACCGCCGCCAACATCAAGCAAGCATCCACCCTCGGTATAGTACCATACCTCTACTCATTATATTGATCAAAGGAATCAAGCACCCACCCTCGGTTCTTATCGGCGGCCATCACCGAGAACGAGATCAAGCAAAGAACTGCCGCCGAAATCCTAACAGCGATCGCCGCCGTCTTCACGGTCGCCACCGCCTGATCCCTCCTCATGATCGACTCCACCATCCTCAATCCCCCCGCCGCCTCTGCCGAAGGCTCCGCCACCCTCGACGCTGACTCCGGCAGCGCCGGAGGATCAGCATGTGAGAACCACGTGACAATCGACGGCGGTGGGTAAGAACAGGAGCAAGAAGAGGAGGTGACGGGTAAAATAGGATAGCGGGAAATAGAGGAGGCGGGTAAAAGAGGAGGGAGAAAGAACTGAAGCGGTGATGGGAATGAGGGTAGTTAGGTTTTCGGAGGGTGATAAAGAAATGAGCTGGCGTCTGTTGTCAGAAATACAACCCACATCCTAGCTGAAGGAGAGAATTTTACAAATCCTAAAATAAATTAGTTTTTTTATGTTCTGGGGATTCAATATCCTAAAATCTTTTTTGAAACAAACAAGGTTTATGGAATACCAAAACCCAAAAAAAACCCCTTTTTACATCCCAAACTTAAAACCCGTCCTATATCCCAAAAAAAAGTGAAACAAACATCATATATATATATATATATATGAAAAATTCCTCAATGACCCAAAATATGGGACCAATATGGGGGACATGTGAGGTGTCCCCCTCCTATTGTATAATGAGCTGGCCATCATAATGGCCAACACATTATGCAATAGGAGGGGGGACACATCACTTGTCCCCTTTATTAGTCCTTGAGTCACTATAGCAAAGCTCTATATATATACATATAGAGAGAGAGAGGAGAGAGATTCTGCTCATTCGGTTGAGTTTTGTCATTAATAGAGTTGTTTAATTATTTAATTTTTAAATTAAATCATTGTTTTGATGTGGACCTAGTTGCGTGATTTGCATGTTACCTCTTTTTTAATTAACACAGTAAGAGCTATAAATGTCAGCATAATTAGGCCTACTACATCTGTTTTTCAATTATAAGTGGCTACGTTTAATTTTTGAGAAGTAAATTTATTATCGATTTTAAAGGGAAAAGGCAAAAACATGAAGAGTGTTTAACTGTACCAAAATCCCTTATAGTTTCTTAAAAATTGTCAAACTAGTCACAATCATATAACTATGGTGTTATTTAACTTCTAAGAAATAGTGATTAGGACTGTTACAATTCATGAAAATAGGATTCAAGTATCCTTACTAGTTATATGATCATACTTAGGAATTTGGATTAACATTAATCTTAATGACATAGTAGAAACAATAAGACATGCTCTTTGCTGTAAGAGAGGAAAGGAATTGCACCTAATATTAATAAATAAATAAATAACACACTTCCAAAAGGAAAGTAAAAAAAAGTGATAATTCTTAGCCACTAGAGGACGCATACATGGCAGCACAAATTGACACAAGAATCCGAAGACCCAATTTAAAGAAACGTCCAACTGACCCTAGGTATCAATCAGGTGGCCCATACCACCGTGGCCCAAAGCGTTCAAGTTGCAAGATGGTCCACTATTCAATTCACTATAAAATTTTGCGCCAAATTAGTTGTTGCATTCAGACATCATAAGTTCGTCTCTCTCTTCTCCGTCACCCAAGTTGTTATCTACATGCACACCAATAAAATGATTCATCGTCTTATCGTTTATAAGAAAGATGGTTACAAGCATTGGGAACGTAAGTGTACGTCTCAAATTATTACTAAAAGGTTGTGAAAAAAAAGCAAATTCACATAAAATCCAGAACATATTGAGCTGACGATATGACACATGAACAATACATGATAACATGACAAATATAAAAATAACAGCTATAGAAATCAGTAGATCACAACAATCCCATAATTTTTATTCTTGAAAAGTCAATAGCACTCGGATAAGCCTAGTCATTAAAGCATAGCTTGGTAAATCAAGCGAATTAGTATGACACATGGACAATACATGACAAGGTAGACAAAAAATAGAAATGACAGTTGTACAAATCAGTGAATCCCAGTAGTCCTGCAATTTTTGCACTTGTCAAAATCAACAACATGCTTTTAACCTTGATCGTTATAGCCCAGCTTGACGAATCAGTCAAATATTCGCTTTCGATCAAACAGGGCAACACATTTTGGTGCAACCAAAATACCTAATACGAGTATGAAACATCTCCTAAAAAGAGAGGAAGAGAGGCAAACACGGAGACCTAAATCTCCCTCCATAAACGTCTCTTTTCTCTCTTTTTCTTTACAAACTTGTTATGTACACAACTAAAATAATTCATCATCTGATCCCATGTGAGGAAGGTGCGTACAAAAGCAGGTTAACATAAGTAGCTAACTTTTGTCATACGAAAACGCATGTTATCTTAAATTAAACGTTGAAGATTCATGCAGCCAGATATATCTTGCATAGTTCCAAACTTTGTGATGTGTGAAGTTATAAACAGACTATTTACTCGCATATTGAGATCTCAAGTCCTCATCCGAACATCTCTCTTCCAGTTGTTCCTATCATCTGATGCGTCGCTTTGGATTCTTGCGCATTGCACGGGAACAAACAAGTGCAAAACTTAAATGAGCAAATTTAGCAAATATAAACTTGGTCCATAACTTGACCCAAAAGCTTTTGACAACAAGGCCCGTAGATCTAATCTAGCACCGTTAAACAGCGGTAGTAATAGTGGCAGTTGTGTAATAATAATAATAATAATAAAGTAGACCAATAGAAAATAAATCCCGGTTTAGATAAACGTGCAACGCAGCAATATGAAAAACGTGTGGGAGCAAAGTGTTAAATTCGCGCAATCGTCAAACTCTATGATCGGTGATTGGGACAAGCGTAAGTTGCCTTACTTCTTTATGCTTTTCTGCACACGGCCCTTAGGATTTAGGATACAAGAAACACCAATCAAGATCGAACTTAAAGTCATGGTTCTCGCGAAAAATGTGTGAGAAATGGTTTCGTTCGAGACAAAATAAAAAAAATTAAAAAAAATAAAATAAATAAATAAATAACGCATATTATTGACTTTGGACCTTCTATCTATGCATCTAGGTATTTTTCTTTGTTTGAGCTTTGTGCGTACCAATCCGTACACAATAGGGCATCTTGTTTATGCGCTTGGTATATGCAAATAGGAATAAATTTTCCTTCGATTTAGATCACGAGGACACCATAACTTCCGAGAGGGATATATACATATAAAAGTGAGCAATAAGAAATTTTTTTTTTTGAGAGAAAGGATGGAATACCACAAAGGTATTCCAGCCAGCTAAATTAAGATAGATGGTTGTTACAGAAACAGAACATACTCCCAACCATAGAGTATGAACTACTGTTCAAACCAGAAACTTACAAAACCACATCACACCTCCATCGACAGAGTATCAGACATAATCTCCCAAAAAGAGAACAAAAGAAAACCAGCATAGCACACATATATGCCAAAAAACAACCCCATGTTATATACAACACCAAAATCAAAAGACTTATCTTTTCCATCCACCAACCACAACCAACGATCAGCGAAAGCTTCATTCCAGCTGGATCACTTGGAGCTCAGTTCTCCCACCAGCAGCTGCACCAACATTACTAAGTCTCCCAGCAGTTTTCTTTCTCCTCCTTTCCTGTAACCTAGCAGCTCGAGCAGAAATCTCTTTAGAACCTAACCAGAAGGTTGAATAAGTCACAATTTTATTTAAAAGAAGAAGAGATCCTTTCTGCTTATTAGCAAATAATCTATCATTGCGTTCCTGCCACACAATCCAGATCAGGGAGCAAATCCACACTAACTTCCTCAAATTAGAATCTCCCCCAATATCACAACTCCAGCCAAGCCAAACTTCTTTCAAAGAGTTCATTCTAAAATCATTATCAATATTTAGCTTAAATTGAATAGATCTCCAAATTGAGCAAACAAACTCACAATTAAGAAATAAGTGTGCATGATCTTCATCTTTTTTTGAACATAAACAACATGTTTTCTCTACTTGAATACCCTTTCTATTCAGCATATCTTTAGTATTCAGACCCTCCCTTAAAGCCAACCAAACTAAGACCTTGATCTTTAAAGGAACAGGGAGGCCCCATAAATTCATACATTCATATCTCACTCCTCCATCAATAAGAAAAAAATAATAGGACTTGACTGTAAACATCATATTTGTCTCCCATAACCAGTCTCTTTTATCCTCATGATACAAGAAGTTCTTTGAGTTAATAAAATTCATCAAATTAAGATATTGCAAAACTAAAGGACCTGTCAACTGCCTTTTAAAGTGAATCTCCCATCTCCACACATCATTTTCAAGCTTCCTCAGATTACTCACACAAGCATAAGGAGATGATGTGATAGAGAACAAAGAAGGAAATAATGAGGCAAGAGTAAATGACCCTAACCATTTATCCAACCAAAATAAAGCATAATTTCCATTGCCAATCTCCACTCGTGTGCTGCATAAGAAACTGTTAGCATTGACCAAAATACCTTTCCAAAAATATGAAAGATGCAATCTGTCAGAATATAAGAATTCAGACCAAGGTTTTTTTTCAAAATAACTATGAAAACTGATTTGTTTCCAAAGACAAGGTTTAACATCAAACCATTTCCATAGCCATTTCCCTAAAAGGGCTTTGTTCATAACTTTCAGATTTTTAAT
Source organism: Asparagus kiusianus (assembly GCA_022839385.1). Classification (NCBI taxonomy): domain Eukaryota; kingdom Viridiplantae; phylum Streptophyta; class Magnoliopsida; order Asparagales; family Asparagaceae; genus Asparagus; species Asparagus kiusianus. Next base: position 785,394 of record BQKN01000064.1, read on the forward strand.
TCCCAAACCACCACACTTTTTTGGTTTACACACTTCTTCCCATTTAACCAAGTTAGAACACCCTTTATGTTCCAAAGAACCACTCCATAAAAACCTTCTTCTCATCATATCAATTTTTCCAATAACCCATAAAGGAAATAAAAAATAAGAAAGCCAAAAAGTTGGTATCGAGGAAAGAACAGCATTAACTAATACTAATCTACCTCCTCGTGATAAAGAATTTCCTTTCCATAAGGCTAATCTTTTCTCAATTTTGATAATCAGAGGAGACCAATCATCTTTTTTTAATTTCCCAGGTCTTAAAGGCATCCCAAGGTAAGTAATAGGAAAACTACCACTTTTACAATTCATCATAGTAGCCAAACCTTGTTGTAGTGATTCATCATTCTCAAGAGCAATGAGAACACTCTTGTTAAAACTAATCTGTAGCCCAGAAGCTAATTCAAAACAGTAAAGAATCAATTTCAAAACTGTCAACTGTTCCTTGTTATTTTTGCAAAAAATCAGTGTATCATCTGCATACTGCAAGCAATGAACTTTATCTCTCATATTATTGGGTCCTAACCCTTCAATAAAATGGGATTCCACTGCTAAATTTAGCATTTTGGTAAAAGAGTCTGCTGCCAAAACAAACAAAAGAGGAGACAAAGGATCACCTTGACGCACCCCTCTCTTAGACATGATCCACTTCCCAGTTTTACCATTAATATCAATGGCAGACATACCTATGTAAACATAATTTCACCCAATGCACCCATTTATCCCCAAATTTTTTAGCCTTCAAAACATCAAAAATAAAATCCCAATCAAGCATATCATAAGCTTTCACAAAATCTAGCTTTAATAAAATTCCCCCTCTTTTCTTGTTTTGAAAACAATCATTGATAATCTCCTGAGCTGCAACTACCCCATCAAGCAAGTATCTGTTTTTAATAAAACCAGATTGTAAAGGATCAATAAGCAAATCAAGCTTAGTGTTCAACCTGTTAGTAAGGACTTTAGTAATCACTTTATATATCACATTAAGAAGACTGATGGGTTTGTATTCATTAACAGAAGAAGAATCCTCCTTTTTTGGAATAAGGACAATGTGAGCATAATTCAATCTATTTATTTCTAAAGTACCATCATAGAATTCCTCAAACAATTTCATAATATCCTCTTTTACTGTATCATAGAACACTTGAAAGAAAAGAGCAGAAAAACCATCAGGACCAGGGGATTTATCCCCATTCATATCAAAAATGGCTTTATGAACTTCTTCAACCGAAAAAGGTTGTTCAATATCTTTGGATCCCCAATCAAACTCAGGGAACAATCTATTCCAATCAAGGAGACACCTGCTAGTAACTTTATTCCCAAAAATTTGTTTGTAATGGTTTAAAAAAACCTGAGCTATACCATCTTCAGAGCTAATTTCCACATTATTATGAGTAATTGAAGAAATCAAATTACTTCTTTTTCTCCCATTGGCAATTTTATGAAAGTACTTAGTGTTACTATCCCCCTCTTTTAACCAATGAGCTTTAGACCTCTGTTTCCACATTTGTTCTTCTTGTAATAAGATTTCATTCAACTGTAAAACAGTATCATTCTTTTTTATCAACTCATCATCAGTCAAATCTCTATTTTCCTCCAAAACTTCCCAAGATAAAAGATTATCTAATAAATCTTTCTTTTGTTGTCTCACACTATGAAAATTTAAATGCACCAATTGTTTTATACATTTCCTCATAAATCTGAGTTTACCAACAATGTTTTTAGCTGCAGAGACACTTGAAGGAGCACATCTCCAGCAGACAGGCACAATATTTAGGAATTCATCAGATCTCAACCAAATTTTTTCAAATCTGAATTTTTTGACATAACATTGATTATCCCCAAAATCAAAACTAATGGGAGCATGGTCAGATAATTGACTGCTGAGCCCCTGTTGTTTAGAAAAAGGAAAAATATCATCCCAATCAGAGTTGAAAAAAACTCTATCCAACCTAGCCATAGAAGGAGACCTCCTCTTATTTGACCAAGTGAATTTCCTCCCATGTAAAGGACTGTCAATCAATTCCAACTCATTAATAATATCATTAAACTCCTCCATTTCTCTTCTATAATTACTCTTGCCTTTTCTTTCAGAAGAATTAGAAGTAACATTAAAATCTCCCACCACAATCCAAGGGCCTGAAAAAGCATTTTTAATATTTTTCAACTCCTGCCAAAACACCATCCTCTCTTTATTACAGTGTGGACCATAAACTGAAGAAAGAGTCCATTTAAAATTTTTTTTTTTGCTTTGTAAAACCACAGTCAGAACATATTTATCAGCTTTCTCTTGTAACATCTTCCAACTAGAGCTATTCCATCCAATCATAATTCCACCAGAAGAGCCTTCAGAGGGTACAAAAGACCAATCAAACAAATTACCCCCCAAGCTTTTTAAAATATTCTCTGTAACAGAATTCAGCTTAGTTTCTTGTAAACAAATAATATCAAATTTGTTCAATTGACAGAAATCTCTAACACCAAATCTTTTTGTGTCCAACCCTAAACCTCTGACATTCCATGTAATCAACATGATACTAAAAACAAACACCTCAGAAAAGGGACAGCAGAGTCTACTCAAAAGTAGCTCTCTCTTGTTCCATCTGCCTCACTTTTTTAATAGGATCAAAATTATCCTGAGGATCAAGAAAAATAGCACATTTAGATGCATATTTCTGTAATTGGTAATTAGAACAATTCTCAAATAGAATTGGAACAAAAGAAGAACCCATAGAAGAAGAAGAAGAAGAAGATTCACCTGAACCACCACTGATTCCAGGAGTAAAATTATTGTCCATCTGCTCCATTCTTGAAGTAGCTCTATTAAAGCAGACATTGGTTCAAGAGCAGCAAATCTGGCACATCTTCTGACAAAAGACACCTTCGTATTACAAATTGGGTCTTCAGGTGGCAGAGACTTCAAAGATTGAATCATAAGAATGTCATCTTCTTTAGTTACAACTTCCTCAAAGTTATTTGGAATTGATATCCCTTTATCAGCAGTAAAATCTTCACTAACTATAATAGCTTTACCTTTGTAATCATCACTTATGTTAGATTCCTCTCCCACAATTGGTTCTTCTCTAACTTCAGAAGACAAAGGAATATTAACAACTACTTCTTCATCTTTGCTAATATCATCTTCTGATTTTTCCATGTTAATAACATTTTCTTCTATCCCATCCAACATCATCTTTTCTGGAACTTGTTCTGCACTATTATCCTTCATCATATTACCATCCCAAGGTTCCCATCCAGAACTATGTTTTTGATAAAAGTTTTTTGCATCCATCCAAAGCCTAGCAGCAGGAGATCCCCATGGAGTTTTCCTCAAATCTTGTTTAACAGACCAAGAATTATTATCAGACCCTATCAACGAAGAAGACCCAGTTCCACTATCTTTTCTTCCCTTAAACCATTTATCATTATAAGAATTCTGTTTAGCATCTGATTCTTCCTGATCTATTTTCTGTTTTTTCCTTTCTCCTTCGCTAATATCCCCCATAACAGACATAATGGACACTTCTACGTTGTATTGATTCTTGCCAACATAAATCTTCAGCATCTTAGGAACATCAATATACTCCAAGCACCTAACCAACATCACAGCATCCACAAATTCCGTACCAGCACTTGTCAAAGAATCAAGTTCTACAAGGTCCGCAAATGGCTTCACCATCAAATCAAACGATTCCTTATTCCACAAATGAGGTGGAACATTTTTCAATTTGATCCATACGCAAGAATTTCTTTTCTCAATCACATTCCCTTCCCAAGCATTCCAATGACGGAGCTTAATTTTACAAGATCTCAGAGAAATAATCCCCATCTTGATCATATCATCCATCTGTCTCCAAGGTTGAATTTTAACCAAAACCTCGCCATTTGTAAACAATCTCACGTCCCAATGCTTATTCACAGGGAAATAAGCTCTCAAATCCCCAATGCTTATTCACAGGGAAATAAGCTCTCACATCTAACTCTAACCTTTCCAAGGAAATGTTACCACCTTCCACAAAAGAAATAATAGCATAATTTCTAAATTTTTGAAAACCAGAGTTCACTTCACCCTCAAAATTAAGAACAGCAGCAGAGAAACGAGGGCGATCACCTGAAATTTTTAACTCAGCCTCCAGATCCCCAAAATCCCTCGGTCCCTGATCTTGGAACTGCAGCACAGAATCATGCAATTTTTCGCTCTCCACCAATGAAATAGGTCTTTTACCTTTGTCTAAATGAACATTCTTCAGAGGTCGATCTTGATTTCTTGACGATCGATCTTGAGTTCCTGATGAAGAAAAAGCCGTCTTCTCTCTTTGCCATTGCCAGGGATTGACATCAGATCTCCCAAATCTTCCCCCAAAACGACCTCCATTACCACGACCTCCAGAAAAAAACCTACCACCAAAATTACGACCTCTACCTTCATTTCCAAAGCCTCTACCACCATTCCCACGACCACTGGTATCAGATCCATGGCCAAGAACTCCAGATCTACAAAATCTCGCCTCATGACCCACTTCTTGACACCTGAAGCAGACCATTGGATCTCTACAATCCTTCGCCATATGATTCGAACCCCCACAACGAAAGCACAACCGATTTCTACGAACGAAATCAGCCGAAAGAAATCGCCGAGGAGCAGGATTTTTGAGAAGCGGCGATCTAGGGTTTCGATTTTTTTTTACCACTTTAACCCATTCACCATCAGTACTCGATGTGAGCAATAAGAAATTATTATGCAAATTGGGATGTTGCTCTTTTTCTTCTTTATTGCAAGTTCTGGCAAACTCATGTCAGTCAGTACTCGATGTGCTGTTTGCTGACTAAATACAGGAAGAAATCACAAAAGAAAAACATGCGGACAAAAGGTCATTTGCAATCATCTCCGCTCGATCGTCGAATATTACAACATTACAACGATTGTAATGTATAACAAAGCAATCTTCATTTTTCTAAACATTTAGAGACATCTTATTTGTTCTCTTGCACCTATATAACATAGAACAAAACATTCAAAAACAATCGCAGTCAAAAGAATCATCAACTACAACTACCAAAACATTGATCAAGAAACCCTATCTATTAAAGCTCGACTCCAGGTAGAAGCAAGCCGATAACTCCTCTTAATCTTCCATCATATCGTCAAAATTGTCTATGCAGAGCTAGGACTTATCTTTCTTTTGATAACTCTTTTTCTTCGAGCTTTAGGTGCTGAGGTCTCAGATTCTCCACTTCCTTGTTTGATGCCAAGTAAGCCAAGGCCAGAGATGATCGCATTCTTGGAGATGAACCAGTTTGGGGATGATCGGTAAGTGGCAATAGTGTCTGGATTTCTGCTGTAAGCATTTAGCAGGTTTTCTGATTGAAGAAGAGGGTCTGCTTCTATCCCGAGCCAAGCAAGTCTTGATCTTTCACCAACTTCAACATTCAATATTCTACAAGTAGATAGAAAATGATAACGATTTAGGTTAGGGTTAGGATTAGAGATTCCATTTCCCTATAGTTCATGTTACTAGACGAAACGGAATTTCAGTGTCATGCATGTGTTTATATTGTTACATCGATTGAATGTCAGCCAGGAACATGGATGTGCTATTATAGGCCTGATGTGTAAGCACTTTAACATATACATTATGAATCAGTCTATAGTTGAAAACGGTAGGTTAATTGCAGATACACCCCTATGTTATAAGGGTGCAGTCAGTTGATACACCCCCATCCTATGAGGGTGTAGTCAGTTATAGCTCTAAACCATTTTGTTAGCACTTGCACCCCCTGAATTTTTGACGGTATTATTTTTCATGTAAGGTTTAGATGTCATCAATGTTACAGAAAGTGATAGGCGGACTAGGCGTTTGAGTCAGCACCTAGTGCCTAGATGCCTAGGCGTATGCCTAGGAGGCGCTTAGGCGTTTGGTTATTTTTAAAATTATTTAATTATAGTAATTGATAAAAATATGTATTAAATTCATATAAATTTATAAAAAAATAGCAATCTTAGATCCACAATAAAACATGCAAACTTAAATACTAAACAGACAAATTAATATGAATATAGAAAGCACTAGAAGGCCTAGGCGCTGGACCCAACACCTAGAGCCTAGGAGGCTTTCTTTTTTATTTTTTAATTAAAATAATTGATAGTACATGTCAATGTTATAGAAAGCTTAGGTGTCAGACTGGGGTCTAGGCAGATTTATTTCTTCATTTAAGTGGTGGTCAAGAAGGTTTTGCTGAATGTCAGAGAATGTAGTGACGGTGTTCATATTTGGAGGTTATTGGAGTTTGAAGAAGGTTGGAGGACGTGAAGACTGTAACACAGAAAGTCACGATCAAGACGTAAAGGGTGCAGTCCACATAAGCATACAATGCTCCCCTAAATACTTCCAAAACCTAGATAGGCAGCCTAGGTACCGCCTAGGCGCTAGGCGCTAGTTAGGCGGCCTAGGTACCACCTAGGCCTAGGCGTACGCCTAGACAGACTAGGTTGAGGCTTTTTAAAACAGTGGATGTCATTTGGGAAATCATGATGCAATTAATTACCTTTGTCCTCGAATTAACTGAAATAATGACTAAATTGGCCTCTAAATTGAGCGCAGAAAATTAATGTTGTCTAGGACTCGAGAGATGTAGGTGCTAATAAAAAAAGTTCAAGGGATGGCTGCCACGGAAGTACAGGGAGTGTATAAAAGTTTGGTTGTACTTTACATTACATGGACGTGATCTGGGAATTATCATCACATGAAGTCTTGTCAAGTGGAAAAACAATGCACTCTTCATATGATGGCTAGATATGCTGGCTAAACTATTTTTTAAAATCTCCTTGGTGCAGTTGAGGTATTAGCATGACATGAGCATATCAAAATAGACAACGATCATCCAGACATTTATTAGTTTGATTCACTAGAATCAGCAATTATTAATGACAATGATCCGATATCAAGGGAATATACGGCAATTTGTCTGCACAATGTGATTAACAACAAAACATCCAATCAAAAAAATAATAATTCAAAATCTCCCGTCTTCAAATTTCCATTCGCTACTACTGCTGAAAGAAGTGCTAGCCTATTTTCTTTGCATGTACCTTATAAATTACACAATAACATTACTCAAATGAACACGAAAAACGATACCTTCCAAATCACCTTTTATGCTTAATCATGAGCAAGTCGCAATTTTCCAACAGATAAACATAAAATGCGAACAAAGTACAAACAAATATGGATGGTAGCTTTCCACTATGCTAAGAGCGAATAATTATAGATAAGTTTTAAAAGAAGCAAAACGTTAGCAGCATATAAAGGTTGAGGAACTTGCCTCAGTGCTATCCTGAAAGCTGTCACCACGCCGAGAACATCAAAGTGATTAAACATAGCCCTGTCAAACCCACATAACAGTTGATATCGCATGTTTGCATAAAGCCCTAAGAAGGCCCCATAGCCAAGAGCATTGGTACTCACAGATGGAATGGTCACTGATAACCTGCAAAACATTACCATTATGGTACAAGATGACGGTGAAAGCTTTAAATAAATTTAAAGAAAGGGGTAAATTTCACCAAACCCCCACTGATCTTTGGGTACAACCTCCCATCCCATCCCCAAAAAAAAAACATTATATTTAGAGAAAAACCCCTCGAACCTTCAAAATTATACAAAATCTCCCTGAACTATTGGAAATTGTCATAAACTGATATCAATCATTAAAAAAAAACCTTTCTGAGTAAAAGTAAAAAGGTGCATCAGGCCAAAATTGTCCAAATCTCATCATGGTATTAAAGTGAAACAAATTCAAAGGAGAGTTCTCTAGTATATAAAGTTTAGGGGTTTTGTGAAATTTACTCTATAAAATAACAAAACTATATCCTTGAGAGAAAATGAAGATATTTGGTATGCTAACCTTCCCTCCTTTTTGGCAGCTAGTGATTTTGTTAGAGCACCTTGGACTGCTCCTGCACTCATTCCTAGAAGACAAAACTCTGCAGCCTTGTAGAAGAATGAGTGTACTCTTTTTTGCAAATCAAATTCTCTCATTGGATAACTCTTTTCAAAAATATTATTCGGAAGCTTTTGTATTGTATTTTGCAAGTCGAAACGGAATGTGTTCCCATAGGAGCGACAAGGTGCAAGGGACCAAACAACAATGGCATTGCATGCTGTTACAGTCAGGACATTTACTAGAGCCAAATCCCACTCTTGTTTGATCCTGAAAACAGAAAAAAAATTACAATATGAGAAAATTTCTGTATGTAAGATGAATTTTCTATTTCTATTGTAATTACAAGAATACCTCTCCTTCCGATTCTTCACCTCCCAATGTACAGCACAACCAATAGTGGCTGCCTGCTCTAGTAGTAGTTGGTATAAGAAAGAAGGATCAGCAATCATCCTGCACAGAAGATCAAATAAAATGAGTTCAAGAGATGGTTATCTACAGATGTTAATGAGCATGGGAATACTTACTTCATAGGAATCATATACAAGAATTATGATCAGTAGCAATTGGGCCACAAAAATAACCCCCTTGATGAAGAAAATAATTTAAACACCATCTATTGGCTAATATTTACTGTGATTAAGATTTCTGATGGGTTATTAAAGTAGTTTTACAGATAAATTTACTTTTGCCAGGGAAAACATACTAAAAGTCTTCTTGTTCTTGTTAGAACAATTTATGTTTAATAATGCAACCCCTCTTTTAGTTCATCAGTCAGATTTACAAGCTTCCCACCTTTAGCTAGCTTTGGGCTTAAGCCTTTTTAAGTTACTTCAGTTATACAACTGTTTTTTCGTTTTAATTTTTTTGGGTTTCCATCTCTATTCATGAGAATGGGCAGATAGATAACTAAAATTTTTGGGATAAAGGCTTTAACGTTATCGTTTGTGTTCTCATTATTGTTATTCTTGTTGCAGTTAATCCCATCTCTTTTTCATTAGTTTTCTTTGAAAATCAGAGTTAATGCTTCTTTCAAGATCATTAAATGATACCTGAGATTTGCTCATATTCTAAGAGGATCATTGTCAACTTTGAATGATAATCCACAAATGGATTATAAGTCAAGTGAATTATAAAACAAAGTGTTTGGTAAATTTACTAGATTATAATCAATTTTTTCAATAGGAGAATGTTTGGCAAATGGGTGACTTCTAAGCCATTATTATTGTCAACATGACCAATAAAATAAAATCAAAAAGTAATGAAGTTGAAGAGAGATAAATGGGGTTCGGACTTTTCTGAAACTAGTATAGTGCATGTGCGTTGCACGTGGACATATTTGTTTTATGTTCTAATACTTTACACAATTTATTATTTAATTAATGGAAGAGTTTTCATTTTGAATGTAATTATAACAACATTTGAGGACTTATTTGTAATTTTCTTACAATTTAGATCATAAACTTCTTTCAATCTTCTTAAGATTTAAGTTTTGAACTATATAGGGGTTTATCTGTAAAAAATTATGAAGTTTCAGTATTTTTCTATAAATATATGAAATTTCAATGGTCTTTGTGAAAATTATGAAGATCCATGGTTGTTTGTGAAAAATTCAGGGTTATTTTGTGAGCATTGGCAAATCATGGAATACCCAATACAATTTTTTTAATCTTAAAAGACATAGTTCTATATACTTTATAATTTAAGATAATGAATGGTATTTAATAACTACTAGTAGTTTTATGTGCAAATTTAGAATATAGTTTTAACATTAGGAAGGTTATAATATACTTATTATATAAAAAATTTACCCAAAAGACAAAAATTCCAAGTTTGTTCTTTACTTTTATGTTAAGTGTGTCATGCTATTCTAGTTTATATTAATTATCTTTATTTTTGCTAATCCATTATAACAAAATAAAATTCTCACTTTCACCTTCTCTCTTCTATTATCATATAATTAGTAACATGCTACAAAAAATATATCTACTAAGTTCATGGATAATACAATATTTCCCTCAAATCACAATTAAGTACATAGTAATAATTATAGAAATAGAAAAAAAAAGTTCATTACCCCCCCCCCCAAATTAGACCTCAAACTTTAGTCTTAATCCAAATTCTCTACATTTCCTTGTATCAATCGTATCCTCAATCCGCGTATAACCGTCAGTCTAACAATCACATCAATATAAAGTATAATCTGAGTAAAGCTCAGTACTTCCTCAGCACAACTTCAATCGTATTCACCCCGCTTGTCGTTATCTCTTCTAAAGGGATAATGTTTTCACTAGCGAGCTTGTATCATCCAAATAATATCATAGTAAAACTATGGGGTGAGTATAAGATGTTAGGATTGTAAGAGGTGAGTATAAATCTAAATCATCAAATGAGTGAATTTATATAGGTTGCAAGTAAGGGCTATTATGATAAATAAAAAAAAGCAGGCTCTTTGGATTCCGTAATAGTCAAATGTAATTGTCACTTAAATAAAAACTACAATTGAAAATATAACTCTCATTTCAAGTATGCATGAATGCATGCACTAATGACATTTTAAGTTGACACTTTGTTTGCAAATTAAAACGTAAATTATTAGTTTGTCATATGTGCGTTTTAAGTGGAGGGGTTACAAAAAATAGAAGTTAATATTAGTGGATAATTAATAGGAGAGTTATGCCATTATTAAGAATGTATGCATGTAAGCATTTTAAGTTGACACTTTGTTTGCAAATTGAAACGTATATTATTAGTTTGTCATATGTGTGTGCATTCAATTCTCAGCTATTATCAAATACAACTTACAATCTTAAAATTTTTTATGATAACATTAATATTGGATTAGTGGAGTTGTTACAAAAAATAGAAGTTAATATTAATAGATAATTAATAGGAGAGTTATGTTATTATTAAGAATATATGCATGTACATGTATGTGTTTCAAATTTTTTATGATAACATTAATATTGGAGTTAGTGGAGGTGCTCAAAAAATAAAAGTTAATATTAGTGGATAATTAATAGGAGAGTCATGCCATTATTAAGAATGTATGCATGTATATGTATGTGTTTATATGTATACAAGTATGTGTTTTATGGATGCATGTACGTGGTTTGGAGGGCATTTTTGAAAGAAATATTTTAACATACCAACACACTTTTATAATAGTATTAAATGATGAGGGGTATATTGATCTTTACACAGTCAAACCTTGTGACTTATAAGCTAAGCCACTTTGACATGTTTGGAAAATGGCTTATTTTGGCTTATAAGCCACCAAAATATAAGCTAGAGTACTCCAGCATATTTTTTGGTGGCTTATAAGCTAAAATAAGTCATTTACCAAACATATCAAAGTGGCTTATACCACAAAAGTGTTGTAGCTTATAAGCCACTGACCACATGTTTGGACCACTTGCCAAACATGCTCTAAAGGTGTTTTTTTTCCCATCATTTGCTGTGGCCTCTAATAAATGTGTCCCAGCACCTCTCGCGACATGCATAAGCGAGGCTTGTATCCATGCAATATAAGAGAAGAAAAGAAAGAAACAAACACAACCACGCACCCAGCAATACAGTGATGCATGCTAAGACACGCACAGAGATACGCATCACAATAGACACAAAAAACACAAGCAAAAGGAGGAGGAAAACCGTACAAACATATACACAAACACTAATTGGCAGCCCCTTTAGCTGGCTTTAAACTGAACGCAAGTCCATCCACTAGGAAGACACTTACGCTTGAATCCCCCTTTAATTGGTAAAACGAAGAGTCATGCATGTTGACTCTCTACGTGCATGTTGACTTCTAAGTCCTATATTGTAATGTACTGTCTTCAGATTCTCCTCTCTATAAACCCAACCATGGGCATCTTCATTTATCAGTCAGGTTGTACTCACATTTAAGTCATATACTGGAATATGATAAAAGTTAGTAGCAAAAATTTAACATATATATTTCCATATGGTGCTCAAAAGTAAATCAACAGGAATTTGAGGAGAATTCTAAGATATAGGATGTTTGACAAGAAGGCTAGAAGTTAGTGTCTTTAAAAGTAGGTAAGAACCTTATAAGGAAAATAATGAAAAGCTATTACATCTACCTTTCAAGAACTCAAAATTTCTAAACAACTTAAGGTTTAGTACTATTATGCTGTAAAATTAACTAAACTAATTCTAGTGTTTGATTCTAGTAAGCTACTGTAATAACTAATAAGCTAGGAGTTGAAAGGAATCCCACTCATGCCAGGCTATGTCCTTTCATTCAAAAGTATAAATTCAAATAAGCGTTTATAAATAAGTGATGTGTTTATAAAATAAAAAAAAAAGTGTTTATAAATAAATAAATAGATTGACTTCATATTTGAATGTTTTCCATAATACAAAGTTCAACTAGCAAAAATAGTTCCCATTCCTATTTTTAAAATGAATAAATAAGTATTGTAGAAACATATTTAAGTTCACTTTATACATATAATAAAAGCACCTAAACTATAGAAAATGTACTACTCTCAAATATGTGAAAAGTATGACCTCTTATCCGTGGATGTTACCTTCCAATGAAACCTCTGGATAAAGATTGTGGAAGAGCTCGAGAGATGGCCCTAGATACTGTAGGTCTTGCATTCACTGACAAGAAGCGGACCATTTGAGCAGAGCTTACCAAACCCTATCAATAAGATTAAACCTTTAATCAACATGCAGACTTTAGATTCATTTATAAGAATGGGGACAAATGTATTACCATTTCATAAGCTTGGCGAAGCCCAGCAGGCAGATCCACCATGGTCTTGTACCACTCCTGTAGAACTGCATCTACAAACTTCTTGTCGAAAAGCTGTCAAAAGTGTAGAAAGGTTAGTACATTTCTAAACTTTGCAAATAAAAGTTAACATTAGCAAGTTGTCAACCTCCTGTAGGACAAGACGCCGTCTAAACAATCCACCTTCATCTCCTTCATCACCTTCATCGAAATCACCAAAGTAGTCATCGTCATCACCTCCGTCATCACCTCCATCACCCCCACCATGGAAATTTTTCTTTCCAATATCTCCACCTCCTCCACCAGTTGCTAGCTGAAAATATCCAGAGCCATTAATGAAAAGCTAGGCTTATAACTTCCAAGAATAGAAATATATATAATTATCTCATCTTAAATTAGTTAAATATGCAACACTTCGAGAAACCAGGTTAGGTTTTCTATGACTCTAGATTAAAATGTAACACACACTATAAAATCGCACAATGGCCATTTTAAGGTTCAAAGTTTAAGTCCTGTAATTTACACCCTTTAAGCCAGTAAGCTCAATGACTCCCAAATATTGAGGTGCTAACAAACAGATCCTAAGGCTAAGTTTGGAAAGTGGTAGCATAGCGACTTATAACTTCACTATACCTGCTAAAACTAAAAGCACTCAAAATATTTAGGATCCTTTTACTCCACGAATCTCATACCAATATCAGGGTTATAAGCAATATCTTGTCACGGTACAATTGACATCCAATTGTTTGTTCCCTCACTACTACTAATTCAGTTTTCAAAGTAGAACCTAAGAAGGCGGAGCAATATGGAGTTAAAAGGCACAAAAAACAGCGAACTTATACACTCTCATGCTGATCACTCAAAGTGGTGGACATTCTAAAGTTTCTTGAAAGTCTTTGAAAATCGCCCATTTGGATTGAACTTCAAAATTATCTTTCAGCTTTACATATTATATGATCCTTGAAGTAATGACAAGAAACAAATCTCTCTACCAATGATTTAGGCAAGAACTGGTTTTAGCTAGTATACTAGCCACATCCAGAGCATAGAAAACATGTTCCATAATGCGACATACTGTGTTATGGAATGAAATGCAGTCCTCCTGTTCAATAACGTGAGGGAAAATGTTGCTTTGTGAAGTCATGCTCTTTCAAAGAAACACAGTACGAAATGTGTTTTTGTAATTTGCGTCATAGAACACCTCCCCCCCCCCCAAAAAAAAAAAACCCCGCAATTTAATTTTCTGTTATGGGTAAATCTCAACATCCAAAGAAACATAAAGGCCTTCTACCATGCGGGAAAACCCTAGTCCCTAATTTTAATCAAGAACTTCGACTTCTCACCTCCACACAACTGCTCAAGAAAACCCTAGAACCTCATGATGCTGAAGGAAGACCGAAAGACGCCAACCACATTCCCAACAATAACAGTGAAAGTTCTAACCCGACAAGTCCTTTCTACAAGGAATTGTTTCCCAATGACGAGTTGACAATGACATTCCCACGTGTTTCGTCCCTCTCCAACAATCTTGATCTCTCTGGGTGAGATCTATCTATTCACTACTGCTATTTGTACTATTTTTCTTCAATTAGAAGCTACTTTCTGCATTAATATGTTTATCAGAAGTTCAGAACATTTTTTTTTTCATAATCTGTTCATTTCAGGTTGTCTCTTGTATGTTATGTTAGAAATTCCAAGCATTACTTTCACTAATACAACACCAAAGTACGACTAACGATTAACCTATGCATTTTTTGAGTTGAGATTGAGTAGACTGTTATTTAACAGTTTCACTTAATATAGTTTTGTGCAAATCCCTAATTTCTTATATAGGTTTGAAACGTCTTCTATTGTGAAAAGTGTAATAATATATTTGAAATTTTGATTGTAGTGTAGGTTGATACCATGTTTCTATTTATTACAATCGTTGTGAATTTTTTCTATTTATCTAAACTAAAAATAATAAAACACGTACCTATGTCGTGGCATTATGTGGTATCGTGATTTTACACCATCAGGAGACGAGCGTTACATTGTGTGTTATCATTATATTCAACATTGTCTACATCAACCTCTCCTGACCAAATTTAAATTGCATTGTTACTCTTGTCAAGAACCATGAAACTATTAACATAAGAACATAATCTGATCAACTTTCAATACAGATAACAAGGCACTGTAAAGAAAAACCGTGCAAAAAATACCTTAAGTACATACATTTCGACTTCCAAAATGGTACGTAGATGTCAAATTTCCACCTTCATCTAATTTCATGATCCTTATCCCCAAAATTTTCCTCATATCCAAAATTCTGCATAAAAGACGTTGCCTTGTGAAACCCAACACTAAACAAAATGCCATTTCTGAAGCCCTAAGTACTACCAATGTGCATATGTACCTAGGAGCTAGATCTCCGCAATCTTCCTTGTTCTGAGTAAAATTAATTTCAAATTGACAAAAAAAATTATAGCCATTCACTTGGGAAAAAGAAAACTAGGGTTTCATTAAAAAAAAAAACCAGGATACCCATTTAAATCTCTACCAATAAACATTAAGCCATAACCTCACTCGAGTCAAGTTGAGCTAAACCCACATAAAATCTCAACCCATGGAGCGCCAAAAAAAGAAAGAAAGAAAACTAGGGTTTCCTAAAATTCTCCAAAAATAAACTAACCTCGGGACTAGTCCTGGTGGTCTTCTGCGTCATATCAAGCTTGGACTTCTCGAGCGTCACCGCCCCAAACGCCCCATAATCCTTCTTCATCACCGGCCCCACCGTCGTCGCCGACTTGGTGGAGGGCCCCGCATCGGTCACCGAGCCCAAACATCGTTCTAGAAAGTGGGTGGTCCCCGAGGACTCCGCCGGAGAGTGATCGGGGCCCACGGTGGCGGAAGAGGAGGCCGAGACGATCAGGCGACAGCGAGGGCGGGGGCGGGTAGGGTTTCTCAAAGCCAGGAGGGAGGTTTTGGGTGCGTGGTTGTGTTTTGGGCGGCGGATGGGGGAGGAGGAGGCAGCGGAGGCGGTGGCGGATTGGAAGACGGCGGCGGCGGCGGAAGCCATTAGGGCTCTGTTCTGCTGCCGGCGGTTTCTGCCTTTGACGACCAACCGCGCTTTTTGTGAGAGAGGTAGGAAGATGATAGAGTGAAGGGGAGTTTTGTTGACTCGAAAGGATGATGATAACTTGGCCATGGAAGGCCCAGAATGTTAGGATTGGGCTGCATGGAGATATGGGCCTTGGACTTTCAAATGGGTCCTCACCGCCTATGTGTATATATATGGGTATGCTTGGTACTAACCACAAATTTTGTGCTTGGTAGTGAGGTGACACAATCTCCTCCACTCATTCAAATGAGAAACCACATTTACATGGGTTGAAGAGTGCATGGGGTTATGCAACCATTTGAATGAGTGGATGGGGTTATAGATTGTTTGCATCCTTAACAATAGAAAACAATGAATAATTTTAGGGGAAAATGTGTCGGCGCCCCAAAAGCAGAAACTTCATGTGCTGCAGTCCCTCCTAGTTTTCCCCATGTGGTTCAGCCCTTTGAAGTGTGATATTTTGTGTTGCAGCCCTTTTTAACAATTATTACATGCCAGCTAAGCTTAAATCCCCAAAATATCCTTACCCCTCCCCTCAATCCTTTAGACCCAGCACGCATATCCTCTCTCTCTCTCTCTCTCTCTCTCTCTCTCTCTCTCTCTCTCTCTCATCTCCTCTTCTATCTCTCTCTAAAACCAAGGGCTTTCTCAAGCTCGTCGCCCTGGCCCTCGCCCTCCTCGCCGTAGTCGCCTAGGCCCCCAAGCCTTCCCTCGGGTTCGTTGCCTCCTCATCTCCTCTCCTCCGCCTAACCTCGTCATCGTAGCTTGCCGCCACTCCCCGCCTCACTCTCGACTATGTTGGAGTTCGCCGCTGCCGCTTTCCGCCTCGCCCTCGAGTTCATCGTCGCTTCCTCCCCGCCCGACCTTCGAGTTCAGCCCTCCCCCTCCCTTGAGTTCAGCCTTCCCCTCCCTTCAGAATTTCTGGAGCAATCGATGATGTGGAAGTGAATGAGAAGGCGTTACAACTAGAACTAACACGCGGTGTGTTAGAACTAACACACCGAATGTTAGAACTATTGATGATAAGGGAGATTATTGCGTTTGTTTGTTTTTGTGCTCATACCCTTGTCTAAGGAGTAAAAGAACCTTTGTAATTGAATCTAACGGTTGCAGTTTTTGATACCTATTAGAACCTCTGTAATTATTTATATGATCTGTATTTTGGTTATAACATTCTCATCCGACCTAGGAATGAGGTGATTTGAGATGCGTTGGAAAGCTGTTGAAGATACCTACAACTTTGGTCTTTTAAGTTTTTTTAGATTCGAACTACATCTGTGTGTAAAATAATTTTAGTTCTGTGAGCTATGATGTTAGTTCTGTGAGCTCCCATGTTATGTTTACAATGTTATTTTTGCTATAATTTCTCCATCCGATCTCGGAATGAGGTGATTTGAGATGCGTTGGAAAGCTGTTGAAGAGACCTATAACTTTGGTCTTTTGGGTTTTTCCAGATTCAGGCACATATATATATTAAATTGATCCCAAATCAATTCCTAGCATACTCAAACATTGATAAATATTATTTATAACCATATCACATAGTTATTAACATTTATCATGATATATTCAAATTTACCTTACATATTTATTATCATTTATCATGATACTAGTTGAGATGCACGTGCAATGCACGTGGTTAAATATCATAATTAATTAAATTAATAAAAATAGAATAAAAATAAAAAGAAAATAAAGTTTTTGTGAGATTGATCATCAACTCAATAATCTCTCTCTCAACTGAAATATTGTCATTATTTCCTTCAACCCAGATTGTGACCACATGGTCTACTATTTATGAGTTATAAATACATTAATCTAGTATAACATCTCTGTTTATTAGTATCTTGAAGTATTTAAAAGATGGGTGATCATTCAATTCGTAAAAAAAATTATATGAATTTATTTGTAATATGTCCATTAAAGTTTTAGTTGTCGTTTGACTCATATTCAAATTAACTTTTAGTTATGGTTTCACTCATATTTACATTATCTAATATTCTCATTCAATTTTATAGCTCATTCTCTTTATCATAGAAGTAAAACTGAAAGTATGAAGAATTATTTTCTTACGAAATTAAAGCAGGGGGATTATGATATATTTCGTCATGTGTTCTAAGTATAATTTTTTTTCCTTTGATGTAAGGTCCCTATCAAATCATACCCTAAACGATGTGAATAAAAAATACTATTATAACTCACTTATCTAGGGTAATTGTATTATATATAGGATACATAACTCATCTGAAATATCCACATTTGCTAAGTGGATTTTGCTATTGTAAGATTATATGACCCTTTTAAATAAATTATAAAGTATATATATGGAAACCTTAATGCTTATAGTCAATAGTTGGGCTCCACAAAATAGGTTAAGTTTACATTATAGTCTGCTATTTGTAGTACTGTTGGCAATAGCATTACATTTCCTCTTTATATATTATTCACGCTTTTATGATGTAAGTTCTCTTTTACTAATCACTCAATTGGCCATATTTAGTTTTTATAATATCAGAGGTTAGAATATTCTCTTATGTTTAAAAAGTGTTGACATAATTTTTTTAAAAAATATATAAACATAGTAGCAATAGTATATACTTCATTTCAACTCAAACATTGGCTTAAAGTCATTTAAGGTGAGGCCCTTTCTAAGCTAGAATGATGATGTAGCGATTACATAATCCAAAAGTCAAAGAAAAAATTTCTACAAAGGAAACATAATTTATTATGTTAAATTAACAACTAATTTATAAAATATACATGGGCAGTTCAAATAGCTATACAAAGTAAGGTATATATCTTCATAAAAATTTTATAGTGAGTGACCAACAACAATCATCCTAATTTAAGAATAAATAATTATTATCTTAGTTACGAATTTGATACGCGTAACTGTAGAATAAATCTCAAGCAAAAAATAAGAATTAAAATTGTATTAAATTTTAAAAGTAATAATTTAAATTATTAAGCACCAAATATTAGTTCATGTGAGAAAATAAAGTAATATATGGTCTATATGCCTATATAATCAATCAATCAAAAGTATTATAATTATGATGACTACAGTCAAAATTATATTGTTGATTCACATTAAATATAATTTATAAAAAATACTACATTAGAGTCAAAATCCTTTTAACCACTATATAGATTGTCTAAAAATTTTTGCATATATAAATTACACTGCTTACGAACAACAATGTGTTGTACACTCTATGGCCTAATAATCTTAAGAACAATTTACTGTTCAATATCATCATTAATTGACGTATCTATACATTACACTGAAAACATATTAAAAATTTAGAAAACTATAAAAGAAACACCCTAAAAAATTTAAAAAATTATAAAAAAATATCCTAAAATTTTGTAATTTGCAAATACACAAGACTATTAAAACATTACATTGAAATCAAGGAATTACAAAAAATTATTAAAAATTTCAAACTTTGTAGGGGTAATGTGCAATGTGCTAAACTTTAAGGATGTTTTTTTGTAAATTTTAAATTAAATAGATTTTCAATCATGTTTATTCTTTTCAAAAAAGTTATGGGAAATATTGACCATGAAAGTTTTTTTCTAAACCTATACTTTTAAAATGAGTATGATATTTTTTATAAAATTTTAATTTTCTACGGGTTATTAGTAATTTTATATATTCAATTTAGTGTCTATAGGTTAGAAATTCTCATAGGTTTTTTTATAAATTATGAATTTTAGCTTTTTTTTGTAATTTCTAAACTTATAGGCCTTTTCTACGGATTGTAAATTATTTATAGACTATTTATAATTCCTATACTTTCAATTTACTAATGAGTTTGAAATTCTTAGGGTGTTATTTGTAAATTTTAAATTTTAAGGTTTTATTTATAATTTTTTAAACTTCAAGGGTGTTTTCTATAAATTATAAATTATGTAGGGGATATTTGTAATTCCTATATTTTCAATGTACTATTAGGTTAGAAATTATCAAGATTTTTATAATTTTAATGGTTTTATTTTGTAATTTGTAAAAAGTTCAGAGTGCTTATTGCAAATTCCATAAATTTTTGGGGGTTATCTGTGTTATTTATAGATTTTTAGTATGTTTATAGGTTTAAAATTTTTAATGTATTTTTTATAAATTTTAAATTTTTAAGGGTTTTTGTAATTTTTAAAACTTATAAAATATTTTCTTCAAAGTTAAAAAACTTCTAGTTTCTAGCTAGCATATGTTTTTCATATTTCTCACTGAATTAAAATAAGTAAAATTTATAATTTTTAAAATGTTTTAATAAAATTTTAAATTTGTAGGGGTGTTTTTATAATTTAAAAACTTGGAGGATATTTTTTACAAAGTCCAAAAATTTTTAGTTGTTGGCTAACATATGTTTTTAAGATTTCTCTGCGAACTAAAATAATAAAGGATTTTAATTATATTAAATATATTTATTTTATCCAATAACATGTTAAGTCTCGTTATGAATATGATAAAACGGTTAGTTACTAATTCAAAGAAGATATAATAATTAGAATAGATTAGGATAACAATGTAATATTTAAAAAAGTTAAGGGTAATATTGACCATAGAAAGATTTTTCTGAACTCGTGCTTTTAAAGGGAGTATGATATTCAAATTACGGATTCAAATTATTCATATGATATGTATTTTGGTTATAACTTTCACATCCGATCTCGGAATGAGGTGATTTGAGATGTGTTGAAAAGCTGTTGAAGAGACCTACAACTTTGGTCTTTTGAGTTTTTTCATATTCGAACTAGATCTGTGTGTAAAATGATTTTAATTCTATAAGCTATGATGTTAGTTCTGTGACCTCACATGTTAGTTCTGTCAGCTCTGATGTTAGTTCTGTGAGCTCCCATGTTAGTTCAGTGAGCTATGATGTTAGTTCTGTGAGCTCTCATATTAGTTCTGTGAGCTTCATGTTATGTTTACAATGTTTTCTAGCTAACCGAAAACTTTACAATCTCACACTCTTGCAATCCCACTTTATACTCTCTTAAGTGTCGGTCTTTAGTCCGTGTCTCCCTCAAGTGTTAGGAATTACAACCTCTCTCTAGGCATTACCACCTACTACACTCCTCTTGGGAAGATCACGTCTCTCTCACCACACACTCCTCTCGGTGTACAAGTGTATTACAAAGTGATCTACACAATTAAGGCTCACAAATATTAATTTGTTCTCTATAATAAATGAGAATTTAATTAAGCTCACTCTCAATTGTTACAACTCCCCACAACCCAATTATACAATATATGCAAATACAACAAGCCTAATGGTTGTGTGTGTAAGCAATGAGAAAATAAATTATAAACTCACACTAGTAGAAAAACGAGCAACCTAGACGGAACAAACTAGACGAAATTATTTTCCGTCTAGTTTGAGTCAAACTAGACGGAACAAATTCCGTCTAGTTTGTTCCGTCTAGGTTGAGTCAAACTAGACGGAAATTTCCGTCTAGTTTGTCAATCTAGACGGATAGGTCAACCTAGACGGAATTTCCGTCTAGGTTGACCATTCAACCTAGACGGAATTTTCGTCTAGGTTGAGGCAACCTAGACGGAAATTCCGTCTAGGTTGCCTAGGGCAATTTAATGCCCTAGTCAGCCGCCGCCCCCCCTAAAAAAAATCATCTCATTCTCGCTTACTCTCCTCTCCCCTGGCGCCCACCGTCTTGTAGACAATGGTGGAGCTGATCATGAGGCCCCTCCCAACGGCCCCCCCGCCCCCCTCGCCCCCCTCCCGACCCCCTCCCGACCTACAGAATAGATGACACAGAAACATGCAATATGATGTTGATGATAATGTTGGTACGTCCGGTGGCCAACGAATAGATAACACAGAAACATTATTGAATGATATTTTTCCTCGACCTACAGAATATGATGTTGATGATAATGTCGAGGATGATATTGGAGACAAAAGTGAAGATGATAATGAAGTTAAAGCTGAAGAGGTAGGAGGTGTCACGAGTGTCGAAAATATTAATGATATGCATTCCTCCGCAGAAATAAAGCGAATAATGGAGCTACTAGAAGATAGTGAAAAGGACTTATATGAGGGATGTACCGAGTACTCCAGATTTTTATTTATGATGAAACTCCTTCATATTAAGACACTTAGCGGTATGTCAGATAATTATTTTAAAATGCTTCTTGATTTGCTTCGGACTGTAATCCCTGGAGGAGAGAATAGCATACCCCAAACAACTTATCAAGCTGAGAAGATTGTCTCTGCTCTGGGTCTTGATTATAATAAGATTGATGCATGTCCGAATGATTGTATTTTGTACCACAAAGCCAATAAAGACCTCCAAGAGTGTCCGACATGTGGAGTTTCTAGGTGGAAACAGCGCACAAATTCTTCAACAAGGATTACAACAGAGACAGGGATAACACAGAAGAAAATTCCAGTCAAAGTGCTTCGACATTTTCCATTGGCTCCTAGATTGCGAAGATTATATATGAACAAGGAAACAGCAAAGAATATGAGGTGGCATAAGGATGATCGAGTAGACGATGGTAAATTGAGACATCCTGCTAATGCTTTAGCTTGGAAGCATGTTGATAAAATTTATCCTCATTTTGCCGAAGATTGCAGAAATATAAGACTGGGTCTATCAAGCGACGGATTCAATCCATTTGGGGTAATGAGCTCTGGCTGGTCTACGTGGTCAGTTGTATTAATGCCATATAATTTACCTCCATTCTTTGTATGAAACAGCCGTTTATGATACTTTCATTACTGATACCCGGTAAGCATGCTCCGGGAAATGATATTGATGTCTACTTAGAGCCTCTAATTGATGAGCTAAAACAATTATGGTCTGAGGGTATTTTAGCATATGATGCCCATTTAAAAGAATCGTTTAGATTACGTGCTATTCTACTATGGACGATTAATGATTTTCCAGCTTATGCTAATCTGTCAGGGTACTCTACGAAGGGCAAGTGTGCTTGTCCTGTATGTGGTCCAGAATTTGAAGCTCTTCAATTACCACATAGCCGAAAGAGTTGTTATTGGTTTAATCAAAGGTGGTTGCTCTTGAGTTATAAGTACAGAAAATTATCAGCTAAGTTTGATGGTACAGTTGAGAAAAGAATGAAGCCGCGTCAACTGACAGGTACTGAGATCGTTCAATTACTTGAGGGGTTTCCAAAAGTTGTGTTTGGGAAAAAAATGCTATTCTAAATTTAACACGCTCGGAGTAAGAGATTACTTAAAGTCAAAAAAGCCATTGAAGCGTAAGCGAAAGGTCCGTAAAATGCAAGTTGAGGACGAAGCCCAAATATTACCTAGAGGATGGACTAAATTTAGTATCTTCTTTCAGCTACCTTACTGGCAGAATCTAAAAATCCGACACAACTTAGATGTTATGCATATTGAGAAAAATATATGTGATAACATAGTATCAACTCTCCTACAAGATGCAAACAAGTCGAAGGATGATCTACGGGCACGCCAAGATCTGACTGCTTTGAATATCTGAAATGATTTGCAAGCTCAAGACGTTGGCCTTAAAAAATTAAAGTTGCCTCCGTCTCGTGTTACAATGTCAAATGAGCAGATGCAACGAGTTTGTGAAATTCTCAAATCGGTAAAGTCGCCGGATGGTTACTCTGCTAACATTTCAAATAATGTCCAGGTGCAAGAGAGAAAACTCTTAGGTCTGAAGACACATGATTATCACGTTCTTCTCCATCAATTGCTCCCTGTTGCAATCCGTAACAATATGGATAAAGAAGCGTCGAAGATTATTATTGAGTATTGTGGATATTGTTAGACCCTAGAGGGGGGGTGATTAGGGTCTTATGCTAATCTAATCCGATTAAATGCCAATTAAAACTAATTCAAATATATTCTTGCAAGATAGATATACAAAGGGTTATGTGCAAGAATATGCAATATACACAAGGTGATATATCCTATATGATAGAAATATATGCAAGGATATATAAACTAACACAAGATGATATATCCTACCAAAGAGATATATAATATGATATATGTAAGGATATGTCAAATAACACAAGGGTAGACAATATGAACTAGATAGAGGGAAAAACAACAATGAGCAATTGACAAAGGCAATATGAATAATAAGCACGAATGTAAAAGTACGTCAATGCAATCACAAACAAAAAGATATGTTTACGAGGTTCGGTCCCCACGACCTACGTCCCCACTCCTCACCTCGAGGAGATCTCCACTATCACAACCGGGTTTTCTACGTTCACCCAAACAACGTTTACACCTCACAATACAATCACAATGCAATCACACCTCACACACTAAGTGTTGGTCCTAGCTCGTGTCCTCCTCCTCAAGTGCTCGGTTACAACCTCTCCCTAGGCACGTCAACCGACGCCACTCCTCTTGGATTCGACCCCGTCTCTCACCACACACTTTTCTCGGTGTACAAGTGTATTACAAGTGAATCCTCACAATTAGGCACAATATAAATCAATTGATTGTTCTCTAAACAAGATGAGAACTCAATTAAGCTCACTCTCAATGTCACAAACCAACAACCCTAAATTATACTATGAATATAAATACAATAAGCTCAATAGGTTGTGTGTGAACAAAGAGTATCAATAAAAAGATTAAACTAAACTCAATATAAATCTAGCTTATGGAAATTATAATCAAAATAATAAATTGCTAGATGAGTTTAGAAACACTTCTCTAAAGATGACAAGAGAATAGGAGAAGAGTGAATGCTCAAACACCAAAGGATGATCTCCACTTGCTCTTGTGAAATTGAATTCACAAACTCAAACACACTCAAATGCTTAAAAGCTCATAAACACACTTTAAACAAACTTAAACCCTTGATTAAAACTTTCTTAAACTTATTTTTAAAACTCTCTTCATTAGTTTGAAAAGACATCAGTAATGGGGTATATATACCTACTAGAAATCTCAGCCAAAAACCCCCAAGTGAAAGACAGAAAAGCCCCAGACAGATCAGCTCAGAAATAGCCGTTAGGAGCCAACGACTCTTTTGTCGGTCGATCGGAAATCTCGTCGGTCGACCGATGGAAAGAATTCGGTCGACCGACGGAAAATCCGGTCGACCGCGAGCAGATCTGAAAACAACGAAACAAACAGAGACTTCGTCGGTCGACCGCACCGGTCGACCGATGGGAGCTCTCGGTCGACCGGACCGGTCGACCGACAGACTCTCTGTCGCCCAATGAACACATGAATACAGGATCGGTCGACCGGTGCGGTCGACCGAAATCTGACATTCCAGAAAACTGTTTTGCTAATTTTAAAACCCTGTTTAAAAATATCAAATAAATTTCAAAAAATGTAAAACTTTAGGGAATGATTGTAGACATGACAATAAACATGCTACAATGACTGGTTTCGAAAAAGGACTTCCCAAATGAAAAATATCATCATTTTGCAAATATGTTCAAAAACGTGAAAACCTGGAAATTGATATTTTGATATTTTGACTCAAACAACATTTTAAAACCTTATGAAATGATTATATAGACTTGATAAAAGATATAACATGTTGTTATGACGTCTATATCCTAGAAATACAATATTTTCATAAGATTGCATATTCTATGCAATATATTCAAAACACTAAGTATGATTTCAATAAATATAAGCTTGTTAAAAGTGAAATCATATATGGGCATATAAACATGAAAACTCAAGACTATGTATGTATATATATAAAACTATATATATGCATAGAAACCAAAACTTATGTATATATATATAACTATATATATACGAAGAAACCAATAAATGTGTGTGTATAGATATTGAGCTTAACGTACTTAACACACATAATATAAATCCTAAACTAAATTACCCAAGCAATCTTGATCTTCATTGTAGCTCAACTTGGTACACGTTGCGGATGAAGCTTGAACTTAATCTTTAACTTTGAATTGTAAGATGCTTCACTCCACAATTCCTCCAACCTCCATTGGATATGATCGTTATGGCGCAATCCATCCATCCTCCAACTTGTTGTTTGCCTAGAATAAATAAGAAAGTATAAATACTAGACAAACAACATTAGTGGTAAATTATTTGTTAAACATCATCAAAACAAGAAGGCCAACAGATATTTCAGAAAATTATGCTCTAAAGTCATAGATGTAGATGATTTTAAGAAACTTGAAGCCGATGTCTGAGTTACTCTATGCAATATGGAAGTAATATTCCCTCCTTTATTTTTTACAATTATGGTCCATCTTACCCAGTATCTTGCAAGAGAGGCTAGAATCGTCGGTCCTGTTACTTATCGTTGGATGTATCCGATTGAAAGGTAATTTACGATTTTTCTTATATTTATTAATTGTATACGCGTTTTTAAAATTACAGTGCTAATAATTAACTTTTATGATTATAAGATACTTAGGCTGTATGAAAAACAATGTTCGCAATCGAGCTCGTCCCGAGGGCTCGATAGCTGAAGGATACGTGGCTAACGAATGCTTTGTGTTTGCATCACGTAACATGCGTAAGAAGAAAACCACATCTCAAGCACCTCAAAAGGAGAGGAAGCGTGAAAAATACCCGAGATCTCTCTTAGATCAAATTCATACATATGTGTTGGAAAACCTTGATATGTTCGAAGACTATCGAAGGTAACAAATAAAATCTGCAATATAGATGAGAAATATTCTTTTTACATATAGTTTATTAATACAAACTTATATATTGTTTATATAGGCGACATCTGGAGAAGCTTAAGAATGAAACAACCGGTAGGAATGCAGCGCACAATATTCAGAAAAGACATAAGAAAGAATTTTCTGATTGGTTAAGATTTGATGTAAGTGGTTTACAATTAATTATTGAACATTCATAATATAACATCACCTAAATATTCTCAAATTGTTTGAAAAATCACTTCTTGATGATACTACATTACCAGATGAAATTATTATCCATGCACAACGTCCTTATCACGAAGTGAGACGTTATAATGAGCATTTGGTGAATGGATATAAATTTCGAACGTTAGAGACCGATGATAGGAGGGTAACTCAGAACAGTGGGGTCATGGGCTTGTTTGCTCAAGAATGTTTTTCAAGTATAAGAGATCAGAATCCAATTCTAGCTGACATATTATATTATGGCCAATTAGAAGATATCGTTGAGGTAATTTACGGGTTTGGTAAACCAAAACAATGTACTTACACGATGTTCAAGGTTCGGTGGTGTCCTGCAAAAAAGCAAAAGGATCATTATGGATTTACACTAGTCAATCTTCACCGAGAAGTATATACGAATGAGAAATTCAATTTCGCAGAACAAGCTGATCAGTGCTTCTATGTGAAAGATCCGAATGTCATGTCTGATTGGGTGGTTTTGTACAATAAGGCAAGATCTGTTTTTCTTCCTAATAACAATGAAAAAAATATTAAAGAAAGTAAAGATAATTATAGTGAACCAATCGGTTCATCTGATGATATTTGGTAAGAATTCTCTTACGCACAGAATGTGGAGCTGGATGTAGGTATGAACTATATATGTTACACCACATTATCGATTTTTATCTTATCATACTAAAAACAATAATGCATTTCATAACAACATATCTCATGAGCATGTATACAATTTTTTCTTAACAATTGTTTTTATTATATTTGCAGATGAGGAGGATTAGGAGGCTCTTTGACCAGCCGACTGATCGATCACGGAGTATCACGCCAGGTAGTGGTGCTGATGATCCACTACCTTCTCCAGATGCAGGTATAAAAATTAATTAATACTTTAATATATTTTATAAATTTTTAGTTATCTAGCTCATAGTGTTCATTTGTTGCAGATGCGGGATATTCATCACCCGGCGATTCTGATGCAGCACCAGAACCATCCCCCGACACAGGTATTAAATATTTAATAATTGATAATGGTCAATTAAAATTTAATATTATTGATTCTTCTTTCTTATGTAGGTGCTACTTGGACCCCGACATATCCATCATATACATTCCATACTGACTTGCGGCCAAAGACCCAGGACTTTCTCAGTTTACCTTTTCCTCCGGACTCTCATAAGTCCAAGGCTGACTCAAGGAAGTACCACCTACGTGCTGCGAGAAGGTATCAGGAAATGCTTCCTATGTTGGAGACTAGGAAAGCTAATGCACTCGCAGCAAAAGAAAGAGAGATAGCGAATGGTAAATTATATAAATACTTTTAATTTTCAAATGTGTATATTATATGATATATTATCATGTTGTCATTATTGTAGGTGCTAAGCCAGATCGCGTAGAGGGACGACGTGGCGGAGGTAAGCCTGATTCTAAACAACCGCCAAGAGCAATGAGGGCCATTATTAGGTGGAATAGTTCTAATTTACCCGTTGGTCCTTGGTCGACCCGATTGAATGCATATATTGGGGTTCTCGTGCGTAGAGCGACCATTATCAACCCTTATTTTCATTTTCGAGAATTACCATGGACCGCATACGAGGCGATATGGACTGCGCTTATGGTAAGTGCATATTGTTTTAGATTTTCATTTATTAATAATTAGTAATTGATATTAAATTATCCTTACTAAATGTGTATGTAAATCTACAGGACTGCTTCTGCCTTGAGGACTTTGAGGGGGCTTGGAATTATGTGTTTAATGTCAAGGTTGAAGCAGTCCTCAAACAATGGAGGCATGAGATCAAACATGAAACCTATGACAGGTATGAGGAGGACTGGCAGAGGTTTTTAAACCTCGATGACCGAGTTAACGAGGTTCATTTCATGGCTCTCCTCATGTATTGGGACAGCGATGCCGTCAAGGTTAGTTTCATAAAATTTAGTTTATAATTTTAAGATATTATTTCATTTTATATTTACAGAATTTTTTTTAAAGAATAAATCCACGAAGGGGTCAGAAAATAGAAGAAAGAAGATGCATGACCATCACTTGGGCTTACACTCCTACGCCAATCTGGAGGATGTTTATTGTCAAGATACAATATATGTCATTTAAAGATTTAAAAGATCTTAATGTTTAGGATGATTATGAAATCTCATAATTTATAATATGACAGGGGAAATCATTAATGCCGATACACTTGAGGGCCAGAGCGGCATATGGTACTTTTCGTGAACAATATAGGGGTGATGAGAGGAATCGGGATAAGATCACGGCAAATCTCGAGTTAGTGGTGAGACTTATACATATCTTTAGTAGTATTATTAATTCTATTTTGTTAACATTATGAGGAAACGAGAACACAAATAATATGGTCATTATCTTGAATTAACTATAAATATGTGATTTAGGAGGGATTTGAGACTGCATCCAAGGAGGCTGCATCTGTGTACATTTCGCAGGAGGAGGAACAAACAGAGCCGGACCCTCACATGCTTTCTGCAGAGGAGAACATCAATCTCACACAGAACTTGATGGGTCATAATAGGTAAGGATAGTGAAAAATCGAATCAATTTGAATACTACATACTATTTATATTTGTTTACCATTATTGAATTTGAGAGCAAAGTTTAATATTTATTTCTCCCTAATAATAGGAGAGGAAGATATCCTCTGCATGGTGTCGGAGCTTCACCCGGTTTAAGCATTAGATCATCCACAGCATCCTCCACACCATCTACATCACATAGAGCAGCCACAAGCAGTTTCCAGGCTATGCCATTTGTCGCACGTATCTCTGCCTTCTTGATTGACAAAATTGATCCGGAGCTGCATATTCAGGTGACCAATGAGATGACTAGAGTTACGCTGACGGCGAACTCGATGGACGATCTCATGGGGTATGTTATACAATATTTAGGCGGTGCTATTCCTCATAGCACGTATGGTGGTGTCATACGGATCATTAGCTCGATTGGTGATAATTCCGGCGCTAGACAGAGTAATGCTCAGGTACCTTATTTTTTCTTATATTTATAAATTCATTTTTATCTAATATGTTATCAAACACCACATAATGATTACTCAATTAAACATTCAGAGTGGAGATATTGGAGGGAGCAACACCCGGTCTCGTAATCGGGATAGAGATACCCCCGCCGCCGACGATGGATGAGGTTTTTTTATTTTTAATGCAATAAACAGTTTTATTTGTTATAACACTACATTTATTCATGTCGTGTATCATATCTTAGTCATGTGCATTGTTAGTATATATGTTGTTGGATGTGTTTTAGACGGAGCTGATTGATGTATATTTTGAAGTGGATGGTTGGATTTGTACAATGTGTTGGATTTGGTTATATAGATGTTTTTGAATGGAATTGTTATGAATTTTGATTATTATTGGATGGTTGAATGTGGCGTGTACAGTATTTTCTGGATGATGTAATTGCACAGGGAAATACAAATTTTATTTAATTTTTTTCCCCTGAAAAAGGCAATCTAGACGGAATTCTGTCTAGATTGATTCAACCTAGACGGAATTTCCGTCTAGGTTGTAAAAAACCAACCTAGACGGAAATTCCGTCTAGGTTGACAAACCAGACGGAATTCCGTCTGGTAAGTCAAACTAGACGGAATTTCCGTCTAGTTTGACTAACCAGACGGAATTCCGTCTGGTATGTTAACCTAGACGGAATTCTTCATTCCGTCTAGGTTGACTTCCGTCTAGATTGATCAATCTAGACGGAATTCCGTCTAGTTTGTTACAATCTAGACAGTGATAAAATAAACCACCCAAACTAGACAAAATTCCATCGAGATCATCTAATCTAGACGGAATTTCAATCAACCTAGACGGAAATTTCCGTCTAGGTTGATCGTTTTTCTACTAGTGTCAATGTAAACCCTAGCTTAATGAAAATGATAAACAATAAATAATTAATACAAAGCTAGGTTATTAAGTTTAGAAATTCTTCTCTAAAATAACAAGATGGAGAGATGGATTAAAATGAAGCTTCAAATAATGTAGATGATCTCCTCCACTTGTAAGAAACTTTATAACAAATAAACTCTTTTAAAACACACTAAACAAACTTTAAAACCTTTGTTAAACTTGTTTAAAACATTTCTTGGATGCTTTAGAACTGAGGATATGTGGGGGTATTAATAGGAACCCCAAAGCCAAGAGAAAACAAGGCAAAAAGACCAAAAACTCAAAAACGATACGGTCTAAAAATATAGTCGTTACAGTGTTATAAGTCGACTCGGTACTGTTCATGAGTCGACTCATAAGTAGTCGTTACAAGTTAAAACTAACTTATGGGTCGACTCATAAAATTCATGAGTCGACTCATCATGCATGAGTCGACTCATGAAGTAATGAGTCGACTTAGCAGAAGCAAAACACACTTTCGAGCACAGTTTGTGAGTCGACTTATGACAGGCATAAGTCGACTCAACCTGATGGGTCGACTCATGATGTTATGAGTCGACTTGTCAGAAACAAAATATAAACTACACAACAGTTTATGAGTCAACTCAACATTGTTCATGAGTCGACTCAAGACATGCACACTGCCTGTTATAAACAGAAATCTGATTTTCAAACCTCTTTTAAAAATAGCAAATAAAATTAGAAAAATATAAAACTTTGGAAAATGATTATAAACATGATAATAAACATGCTACAAAAACTGGTTTTTAAAAAGGACCTCCCAAATGAAAAATATCATTATTTTTCAAAATAGTCCAATACATGAAAATATAAACACATGAGTTTTGACATTTTAGCTTAACCATGTTTTGAAACATTACAAAATGATTTTAAAAGATGTATATGATTATTGTTAAGTCCAAAAACTGAGAATACAATATTTTCACAAATACAATAGAATATGAAACATATGAATATGTATATGAATATATATTTGTTTCATATCTATGAAATTAAACCAAAACATATATGTATATATATAACTATATATATACAAAACCAAAACGTGTATGTGTGTATATGATTGAGCTTAAAGTACTAACACACATAATATAAACCTAAACTAAATATACCCAAGCTTGTGATCTTCAACGAAGCTTTATCTTGGTACACATGCGGATGAAGCTTGAACTTGGATCTTCAACTTGAATTGCAAAGCTTCAACCACTATTCCGCCAACCTCTATTGGATATGATCATGAATGCTCGATTCCATCCAACCTCCAACATATTATTTGTCTATAATGAATACAAAACACAAACACTAGACAAATAATATTAGATGTAAATTATTTGTTAAACATCATCAAAACAAAGAGGCCAACAACCTCGAGGTGACCTGCATGGCCGCGAGTCACCGAGAGGTGACCTGCGCGCCACGCAAGTTCTGAGCCTTGTTTAAGTTCTTTTGGTGTTTCCTGACTTTCTCGGACTTGTACTTTCTGTCGATTTACGTATTTGGTTGTCTTGTTGACTTGTACGCTTCACTGATTGATGAGCGTGAGCTGATAGATGAGCGTGTTCGGTCACTTGGAGCTGACCGATGTGCGTGAGCTGACTGATGAGTGCGTTCGGTCACTTAGAACTGACCGACGTGCGTGAGCTAACTGATGAGCGTGTTCGATCACTTGGAGCTGACCGATGAGCGTGATCTGACAGATGAGTGCGTTTGGTCACTTGGAGTTGATCGACGTGCGCTAGCTGGCTGACGAGCGTGTTTAGTCACTTAGAGCTGACTGATATGCGCGAGCTGGCTGACGAGTGCATTTGGTCACTTGGAGCTGACTGACACGCGCGAGCTGACTAACGAGCGCGTTTGGTAACTTAGAGCTGACCGACGTGCGTTCGGTCATTTGGAGCTGACTGACAAGCGCGGACCATTCGGATAATCCTTCTTGACTCAGATGATGACGTTCATCGTCTTCTCTTCGTCTCGAGCTACATGCGGATACCTATAGGAATTTTTAGACGTCTACAGATACTCTCTCCAAAGTATTTCAGACTCATTCTTTTATAGAAGAGTCTGGAATGCTTTGGATGTGATAGGCCCAACCTTCAGTCGGTGTGAATGGACCTCTAATTGGCTTCAGCTCTTGACTTCTTCAGTCTTTAATCTACTCAATATTTTGTCGAATTGATGAAGTTCTTCCGGCGCTGCGTTTATCGTCTGACCATTGTTGATGTCTTGAACTGTAGTTGGTATGTGAGTTTCTGAACTTAGCTCGTGTCGTTGAGTTGACGTTGAATTGATAGTCTTCGTCAGGAATTCATATCCGGATCGCAATTGAACTCTCTAGAATCATCCTTTAATCCGGAATTATTCCTTAGCTTTACTTTGGCAAAATTGTCGATGCGTTGACCGGCGTTAATACAGTTTATACTCGTACGTTTGCTGGAGTCTACACAATTTAACCTTTTAAGGCATTGGAGTGTGGCGGTCTCAACTGTTGGGATTTAGGACCAACTATTAAAGTTGATTCATCTGCATGTACGGATCTTATCCTGAAGTTGTCAGATGAACAAGTCACGAGACCAACTAATAAAGCTGGTGCGACAATGACTCTCACATGTATAGGATTTTTGATAAACCCTCAGCCATCAATGGGTTTGATGAGCCTTTACCGACTACTGTTTGAGTCGGGCTAGCATGCGGATTGTTTAAGTCGTGCTAGCCTGTAAATTCGTGCTCCTTGACTCCTCAATTCAGCAGCACCTCACCCTCTTGATAATAATCCGCCCCTTTGAAATGAGCCCCTAGGCCTATATTTATAGGCTTTGGTTGGGGGGTTTTCGGATAAGAACGATAGATTTGACCTTATCCTCAGTTGACAACCGTGTAACCACGTTTGAAGATGATATCTAGACAATTGGGAACATCTGGAACAGAAGAAATCCCGTGAAAACAGCAAAAAAATAAGTTTTGAACGTTCTGGACAACTTTGGGCGCGGGACAAACCACGGTGTCCCACGCGGCCGCGGGTTACCAAGAGGTGACCCGCGCAGTCAGCGGTCACCAAGAGGTGACCTGCGCGACACACAAGTTCTGAGCCTTGTTTGAGTTCTTTCGGTGTTTCCTGACTTTCCCGGACTTGTACTTTCTGCCGATTTGCATATTTGGTTTTCTTGTTGACTTGTACGCTTCGCTGATTGATGAGCGCGAGCTGACTGACGAGCGCGTTTGGTCACTTGGAGCTGACCGACGCGCGTTCGGTCACTTGGAGCTGACCGACAAACTCGGGCCACTCGGATAATCCTTCTTGACTCGGATGATGACATTTATCGTCTTTTCTTCGTCTCGAGCTACGTGCGGACACCTATAAGTATTTTTAGACGCCTACAATTTTTGATACTATTAATAGTGATGCGAGTATGCAATGATTTAAAAAAAAACAACAACAACAACGTCCACGTAGCTCGTAAATGTCTTTTTAAAGTTTATGACGTCATTATTTTTGGAGCTGGTTATATTAGTTATAATTATAATTATAATTTTAGATTTGAGAATACTCTTCTCTTTTTTCGCGCAATCATTTTACATATAAAAAAAATATGGTTGGATTTGAGTTTGAGAACTTGCAATTTCTCTCAAAAGAAATATCATATTATCAAATATGAAGAATGCCCCCTGGGTAGGTGTGTCCATCCGGGCCAGCCTGGCCCGGGTCGAGCAAAACCGGAGCCCGGACCCGGACCCGGGTACCTTGGGCCGGGTCCGGGCCCGGTTTATTTTCTTTTTTTAAAATTCTATTTAAAATTTAAATTATACAAAAAAGACAAAAAATTAATAAAAAACAATAATTTTATTAATCAGACATAAATTATAAATAAAAATTATAAAAATAAATTCTTTATTAATAATTAATAAATCATTTATAAATTACAAGTATAAATTTATTTTGGAATTTATCACATCACAATAGATAAGTACATCCCAACTAGGTTGGCACCTACTCACCTATATCACTATCATTAGTAACTATTTCCAAAATAATTCTTTACAAAATTTAAGCTAAGATATAAAAATTACAATTTGATGAATATTATTTACTCTTTATATCTATCTCCTAGTCTCAATTCTTCAAATTTATCTTCAATTCCAGCTATCCGATCGATGCCTTGCGTTCGTTTCTCGTATCTCCACCAATCTTGTAAGCATATCACCGCTTGTACAGTATACGGATCTAAGCATGTCCTGTGATCGTCGATCAAACGGGATGCTGT
Source organism: Asparagus kiusianus (assembly GCA_022839385.1). Lineage (NCBI taxonomy): Eukaryota > Viridiplantae > Streptophyta > Magnoliopsida > Asparagales > Asparagaceae > Asparagus > Asparagus kiusianus. The sequence continues at coordinate 820,322 of BQKN01000064.1, forward strand.
GCTGAAGACGGATTCCGAAGCTACCGTCGAAACCTGCACTGTTAGTAAGTCATGAACCATGGTGAAAAGTATAGGATATGAAACTGATCCATATACTTTCCACCATTGCAAAATATCTAAAACATTTCATTGACATTTAACTAAAGAAGCAGATAAATATTCATCTATTTTAGAAACCTCCAATGATGACGATCCAAGTCCAGATCCACCAGTTAGCTCAGCTACTATTGCATACCTATCAAAACTTACACTTTTACCTCGGGATAAGCTTGAAGAAACCGAAACTGTAGACTGTTGTGTAGCTACACCACGTCTAGCTACATACTCATCATATAAGGTTTAAAAATAATTTCTAATAGCTAAATGATGAGTAGTAGCAGTAAGGGTGGATCCATCATCCAAGTCTATAATCTGATTACCATACAAGGATTGTAACAAACTTCAAAGGCCAATATCCTTCAAGCATGGATTAATAAGAACCCCCAAACCAAAAATATAAGGAATATGCCTAAAGTACTTATTAAGTTTGCTCTCCATTTGAAAAATCATAGGTCCAAAAGTATTATCCATACGATATTTCGCAAAAAAATTTTAATATTTAAAATTTGTAAAGCAGCTAAAGTAATGGTTGGATAATAACAGCCAGATAATAATATTGTAGTATCATAAAAAACTTGTAACATTTCATTTAAATTACATATAATTGTCCATTCATTTTCAGTTATTCCATAAGTGCTACCAGAACTAGAACTAGAAGCATAATAATTTATAAAATCAGTTATAATGTCTTTATATTCTATTGCTACACTTAACATTGCATAGATGGAATTCCACCTATAGTCAACATCTTTTGGAATTAGTCTGGGCTTTATATTTTTTTTTACAAAATTGTTTTCATCTTTTAAGTCTTTGTTCAGAAGCATTATGCATATAAGCAACTGTTCTAACCTTTTCTATCATGGGTTTAATTTCAGTAAATGCACTTTGAATAATTAAATTTAAAATATGACATATACACCTAATATGAAAAAGATCACCATGGCATGACAATGACAGAGTTGATCTGATAAAATCAACAGCTATATTGTTATTACTTACATTATCTAGTGAGAGAAAATATTCTTTCTGAAATTTCTAATTTCATAAGTTCTTTAATTATTAAATTTGTAATATTAATACCAGTATGTAACTCTTCTATTGTAATAAAAAAACAACTCTTTTAAACATTTGCCAATTTTCATCAATCCAGTGTGCTGTGATACATAAATATCCAGTTTGTGCTCTAGATGTCCAAATATCAGAAGTTAAAGAAAATTTACAGTTTAAATTTTTAAAATAAGAAATTATTTTTCCTTGTTTCTCCTGATAATATTTTAAAATATCACGTTGACATGTTTGACGAGATTTTTTTTTAAATGCAGGATAAAAACCATCTCTAAACATATCTTCAAATTCATCATCTTCTACTAATTTAAAAGGAAGGTTTTTAAGAATGATAAACCTGATTATGCATTTCCTAGCTCTGACAGCGTCATAGTTCTAACTATCGAGACTACCAGAAGAGGAGGATTGAGAAATCATAGGTTGTCGGATATCACCTTGAGGAGTCTGGCATTTGTTGTGTTTATCTAAATGGCGTTTGAGGTGGTTGGTGCCGCTCTTATGATGAGCTTGAAAAATCTTGCCGCACAACGCACACTTAGCTTTCTGGGTGAGGATCCTACCGTGTTCATCCTTGGTGACGTCGATCTTCTTGTAAAAATTTCACACATCGGATCTTGGCCTTTTAGGAGCTCTTGGTGCAGATTCGTCGCCACCGGATTCGGGATTAACATCGGTAGGAGTAGACCTAATAGGAGGACTCATTTTAAGACCGGGAGATAGGTTTTGCTCTTCATAATCAGATTCGGATGCCATTTGATGAAAGGATTAGAAAGTATAAGAGAGTATAAGATTGTATAAGAGAATATAAGAGTATAAGAGAGTATAAGAGAGAAGTAGATGAGTTTTGGTGTGAAGAAAACAAATGAAACCCCCCCTCTATTTATAGAGCCAATCCCCTAAACAAATGACCAAAATAACCTCACAAAATATCCGTTTTTTGACCGTTTTTGGGGACAAAACGGTCAAAAGGTCGTTTTTGGCCGTTATGGCCACAACGGTCACTCTCGTGACCGTTGTGGCCGGGCCGGGTCGGGTCGGCCCGGCCCGGCCTATTTTGGCAACGGTCACCGTAGGTGACCGTTGCCACCGGGCAGAGCTCCGAGCCCGGGCTTCCCGGCCTGGATTTTTGCCCGGCGCCGACAGTGTTCCGGGCCCGGCCGGGCGTCGCTGAGGCAGCCCGTATCCGGGCCTGGAACCCGATCAGACCCGGATTTTCCGGCCGAGACCGGGCCCGACCGGACCGCGGCCCGGTCGGGCCCGGACCGACAGGCTTTTTGGAGAGGCCTACCCCTAGGCTCCAATTTCGGGCTATGCTATTGTCCCTCATTAACGAGGTGGTAACTAATTAGTACAGCTTGCTGCAGTAACGAAGATCTCAACAGTTCAATTTATTGAACAAGAGTCCCATGATTTTTTTTATTAAAAAAACTTAAGAAAAGTATTTAATAATTTGACATTAAATACAATTTGAAATTATCTTTGTGTGAAAAATGAATCTCTTGGAAGAAGGTTTTTTGGCAAATTTATCCTATGAGTAAAAATATCAAAGATAGACTAAGAAAACGTGCAAATTATCAACCTTTGTTACTTTCTTTGGGATTAAACTATATCACTTTTCACTAAGGCGTAAGTTTTTGGACAGCCAATGATAATACTTGGAGGACTTACTTGATAGTTGTTTTTTTGCCTACATACCATCCAAATCATCTACATTTGCAAATTTTACCTCCCAAATCTTCAAAATTGCAAACGTTATTGGATGCAGACTCATGCTCAGTGTCTACCAATTTTAGACGAGACGAGCTAGGCCAATTTTTTGTCTACTTGTATAGCCTTAGTCGCCAATTTTAGGCAGAAAACACGTTTCTCCGAGGCCATGGCAGTATGAGAGACTAATAAAAGTAAATTTTTCTGTGAAATAAATGTATGCATATTTTCTTATTTTGAATTTTAAAGAGAATGCTGTCACCAGAAAAACCACTATGCAGAAAACTACATCATCTTGTTCCCTCTTTCGTTTGTTTAGGATTTTATTTTATATTGTTTTATTTCAAAGCTTTGACTGTGGGCATACTTCCGTCCACAATATAAGTCTGGGCTCGTGCCGTTAGGAAATTAAGTTTAAGTCGGAAAATTCAAACATTTTGGAGAGGCTTGTGACAATCCGCAGAAGTTTAAATTTTTTATCCCCGATTGCTAAATCGCATTCGAAGTCTGTTTTTAATAAAGAACAATAGTTTTATCTATAATTTAAAACTTTTCACAATCTAATTTCATCACCTTATTCCTAATTGGCAACGTGAACTTTTAGATTACAATCTTCAAAGCCTGCGTATAATGGTGTGGACCCATCAATATTTACAGATGACTATACTTCATTGCGAAAATATGTGGACGATAGCGCTCTGTTCGCGTGCTGCTGATATATCCGAGCGGATGCAGGGTTTTTAAGTACCAAGAAAATATTAGGGCGACGCCAGTTAACTTAGCCCTCTTCTTACTGCATGACATAGTGCATTTACTACGTACATGCATTCATTTTTTGTTTTTTTGGGTGCCCAACGTGATTTTGGTTGGGCTTACTCCTTCGTGTTACGTGCTTGTTTAAAGATCAGCCAAAGGAGGAGCAGGACGACTAATTAAGATAGATACTAAATTAAAGGCACTTCTTATTTACGTGCACTAAAAAGGGCTACTCATCAAACTTTTGGTATAAAACAAAACCAAGATATTGGACGAAAATTCAAGTTTTTCGTTATGCGACGAAATTGCTGATGTGTTTTCACTCTTTAAACTTAGAGATGAAGATGCGCCTACTGATGTTTTGATGTCTTATTACAGAGTGTTGTTTGTGGCACTATGTTGGCCGAGCTTTGCGTTTGTAAATAAGCACAGTTTATACGGTGCTCGATCTACACGGTGGTTTTTATTTCATGCCTCTTAGGATGCGACAACCATGAGTTTTGGCTTTGTAATTAGCGCTTTTTTTTTTTTTTGGATATCGTGATAATTATGATGAAATATTGATTTTGCTGAGCTATCTATAACATGTTTTATATAGACTATGATGCTCGCTTTTGTTTGAATACAACATCATTTCCTAGAAATAGTCAATCCATCAGTTTTTACTGCAAGAAATCAGCACCAAATTATGGCTGTTTTGGATGCTTACATTTTATCAAAGCATGTGTATTTTCTAATGCAAAATTAGTGCTTGGTGAGTTTAAAAAACACCTCTGGATTTGCTACTTGTTAGAATAAATGCATTTCCATTAGAATAAAGCATGCTTAACAACATTGTCAACGATTCATAATTCACTATAACAAAAAGATTAATTTTTTCAATTTTATTTTACTGCAATGTAAGTGTAGAATTTGTTGCAATTTTTCTCTCAAATAAAATTTGAATTAGCATTTCTAATAAAAGAGATAGACCAAAATAATATTAACTACGAGTATGTTTGTGTAGATTCGAGGTGGTTCGGCGAGCATATTGGCGGAGAGTCGAAGGAGTGCATTTGGCTGCTGCGCGGTCGACCGCAGGTGGCGCGACGGTCGACCGTGACCGTGCACGAAGACTAGGTTTGGCTTTGGATGATCGACGGTCGACCGCGCGTGGCGCGGCGGTCGACCGCGGCTGGCCAGGCATTGGATTGGGCTCTGGAATTTTGGTTTGGCATGGCGCGACGGTCGACCATGGTGCGGGTTTTGGGCTGAGTTCTGTTTCCAGACCCGTTTCGTTTTGGAATTGTATAAATACCCAAAGGGTGTTTTTAGGGTTTGAGCAAGCAAGGTTTTGAGCTGAGCAAATGGGTTTTCTTTATGCTTCTATTCTAGGAGCATTTAGAGAGATCAAGAGTGAGTTGTTGTGGGTTTTTGGTGAGAGATTTGTAACCCTAGTTTGTTCCTCTTGATTTCTAATAGTGAAAACTTCCCCTTTCTTGCCCCGTGGACGTAGGCATTCGCCGAGCCACGTTAAAATTGGTGTTTGATTGTTTGTGCTATTGTTTGGTTGTTTGGTTTTTCTTCTCTCAGCGGTTGGTTTGGTTTCTCGAAGCACAACAAGTGGTATCAGAGTTTCGGGTGACGCTTGGACTTTTTGGAGGTGTAGATCAGTTAGGAAGTTCATCTAGAGCTTCGGTTGGTGATAAAGGTGGAATCTTTGTGGTAAAAATTCTATCTTTGTTCAATTTGGATCTATTTCTTGTTCGTTCCGTAATTGTTTATTGGGTGCCTTAAGATATATGGCCGGAAAAGATAAAAGTGGGGAGGGTTCTTCTAGTGTGAAGACCGTCCAAAGTTTGAGTATCCATTCTATAAAAATAGATGTGGAGAAGTTCGACGGCACAAATAATTTTGGACTTTGGCAATGCGAAGTATTGGATGCGCTAAATGCGCAAAATTTGGAAGATACGTTAGAGTTGGACGGGAAATCGGACGACATTGATGAGAAGGTTTGAAAAAAATGAATAGAACGGCGTGTGGTGTGATTAAGTCTTGTCTTACTCAAGATCTAAAAATATGATGTGATGAATGAGACTTCGGCAAAGAAGATTTGGGAGGTCCTAGAGGGCAAGTATTTGACGAAGAGCGTCGAAAATCGCTTGCATTTGAAGAGGAGGTTTTACCGCTTCCAATTGAAGAAGGGGGCATCCATTAGTAATCACATGAACCACTACACGAAGCTACTTGCAGATTTGACGAATGTAGATGTCATTGTTGAAGATGATGACAAGGCGTTGTTATTCTTGAGTTCCTTGCCTGACGAGGAATATGAGACATTCGTCCTCACTCTTATTAATGGGAAGGCATCTCTTTCATATAGTGAGGTCACCGCGGCTCTTGTGAATTATCAACTTCGTAAGAATGACAATGAGACTTCCATTAAGCCGGTAGCGGGGGCATTAGTTGCAAGAGCTAGAAGTCCAAACCATGGTAGGAAGTTGCAGTCTAGAGGAGGGCATCCTATAGTTAGTAGGAATCAGTGTGCCTTTTGTAGAGAGGGTGGACATTGGAAAGCCGAATGCCCAAAATTACAAGCCGGAAAGAATAAGGGGAAAGCTATTCAAGCTTCAGAGGTGAATGTTGCCAAGGCTAGTGGTGACATTTCAGATTCGGATTCTTCGGGTTATTCGTACCCAGCTCTTCCGTCAGTTGATGTTGCCGACTCTACCGAGTGGATGTTGGATTCGGGTGCTACTTACCCCATATGCCCTAGGAGGGATTGGTTCTTCAGCTTTCAGGAGTTGGAAAGAGGGGATATTGTTCTTATGGGTAATGATCACAGATGTCATATTGGTGGTATTGGTACTGTTCAGATTCGAACGAGTGACGGGATGATTCGGGAGTTGGTTGATGTGAGGTTCGTTGCTTAACTGAGGAAGAACATCATTTCACTTGGGGTATTGGAGGCAGCAGGCTATAGGGTGACCTTGGCGGATTCTCGCTTGAAGGTCACATTGGGGTCCATGATTGTTATGAAGGGCGTCAGGAGGAGTAACTTGTATTATCTGCTTGGGAACACGGTGATTGATAGAACGCTGACGACTTCTTTGGCTAGACTGTGGCATTGTATGGTGCTGGGATATATTATTGGTTATGTCGTGCACAGATTGTTGAGGAGTGCTATGACCTGTAGATTGAAGTCCTTTGAGCACATTGGGATGAGCGAGAAGACCAAGGTGGAGTTGGGCACTTCTATCCACCAATCGAGGGGTCTTATTGGAGGTGTTCAGTCAGGCATTGGGGGGCCTTTCGAGGAGGCATCATCGGGAGGTAATCGTTATTTTGTTTCCTATGTTGAGGATTGTACTAGGCATTTATGGGTTGCAACCAAGTCCCGTTGGTATGAAACCCTAGTAGTCCGCAACAGTTGGAAGAGGTGTATGGGCAGTAAGGTTATCCATCGTACTAGTTCTAGTAGGGGTTCTTTCTTGCATTGGTGTCGAGCTCATGGAAGTTGAAGACACTTCAGAGGAGAGGAGACAGTGGGGCGACGTGATGAGATGGCGGATTTAGTGGGCCGTTCTTTTCTGAAGGAGGATCGGCGTTGGTTGTCGAGCAGTGGATTTAGTTTTCGAGCTTTGACACGTTTGGGCTATCTTATGAGGTTGTCGACTGCTGCGTATAGAGTTGTTAGATCTGGTGGAGCTGTTTTAGATTTTGGTTGGCGTCGGATATTTGGCTACCCAGCACTTGGTCACATCGTTGATGTGAGATTGGATCCGATTGCGCATTTGGGATTCAGTGGCTCATTCGACTACCAGTTGGGAGCTTCTGAGTTTGGTCTGAGCAGGTTTGTCACTTTGGACTCTCGGCAGGTAGAGAGTATTGATCAGATCAGTTAGATATCGCAGCGGATAGAGGGTGATGCTACTCCACATTGGGTGGAGCTTACTCCACATACTCCTGGTCATTCTGCATCGGTTAGGATTCCAGCTGAGGTGACACAGCGTGTGAGTAAATCATTTGTGGGTACAGATAATGAGGTGGTTGATTTGGATGCAGCTGATGGATATGATTTGGACACGGCCATTATTTCACCTCGGGTGGAGGTGTTTGGATCGTTTCAGTTTAAGGCCGTTGATGATGCTATCAGCCGCAGGTTGGATTGAGGGCCTTTGGAGGCTATTGGGTGAACTACGTGAAGGCTTGATTCCTCGGGCAAGAGGATACGTAGGCAGTCGGTTTTGATGCAGCCGATTTGGTGAGTAGACAATGTTGGTTTGGGGTGAGTGTTCGCACTCCCGTTTGGGTTTCGACGTGTTGTGGATGGGGTCCGTTGTCATGAGTCCGTTGTCATGGCGTACTGGATGCAATAGTTGAGGCATTGGTTTGGTCAGTGTCGACTCAGTTTTGGGAAAACGTTAGCCGAGGTGGAGAATTGTAGATTCGAGGTGGTTCGGCGAGCGTATTGGCGAAGAGTTGAAGGAGTGCATTTGGCTGCTGTGCGGTCGACCACAGGTAGCGCGGCGGTCGACCGCGACCGTGCACGAAGACTGGGTTTGGCTTTGGATGATCGGCGGTCGACCGCGCGTGGCGCGGTGGTCGACCGCGGTTTTTCCAGAGACTTTGGTGAGCCTCTCGACTTATCGCGGTCAATCGCGCATAGCGCGACGGTCGACCGTGATGCGGGTTTTGGGCTGAGTTCTGTTTCCATACCCGTTTTATTTTGGAGTTGTATAAATACCCAAAGGGTGTTTTTAGGGTTTGAGCAAGCAAGGTTTTGAGCTGAGCAAAGGGGTTTTCTTTGGGCTTCTATTCTAGGAGCATTTGGAGAGATCAAGAGTGAGTTGTTGTGGGTTTTTGGTGAGAGATTTGTAACCCTAGTTTGTTCCTCTTGATTTCTAATAGAAAAAACTTCCCCCTGCTTGCCCCGTGGACGTAGGCATTCGCCAAACCACATTAAAATATGTGTTTGATTGTTTGTGCTATTGTTTGGTTGTTTGGTTTATCTTCTCTCGGCGGTTGGTTTGGTTTCTCGAGGCACAACAGTTTGAATATCATGGTGTTTTTCTTGTTTTTTTCTTGTTTTGTTTTTTAAAGAAAACATAATGGTGTTGTGTGTTTCTCCAAAACCATTTTAAAAACACCGTTTTAAGTTTTTTTATCAGAACTAGTTTGACCTCATAAACAACCCTTTATCTACCAAGTTCACCACCATATTTCCATAATACGAGTCGTCGAACGAGCACCCATGATCGCGAAATTATCAAGAGTGGGTTGTGAAGAAGACAAAAGAAAACACACAAAGAATTGAGTTGGTCGAAGGAAAATATCTTCTCTAGATTATGAGAAATAATAGATTACAAACCTCTCTCTCACAATCTCTCTAGATCAAAGAAAAATCTCACTGATCTCGTTTCTGAATACAATTTGGTTAGGAAACCCTAGAAAAGTCGTGTTTTAATATATATCAAACACAAAACCTAAAGCGAACAAGAAACAGGAAGTCTAGCCCAGCCTGACTCGCGGTCGACCGTAGAGACACGTGCGGTCGACCGGACAGAACGATAGAAACTCAGTATCGACTACAGGGTTTGGCGGTCGACCGTAGAACCCATTGCGGTCGACCTCAAAAAGTCTAGAGATTTTTCCTGAGCTGTGCACGTTCGCGGTCGATCGCGGCATCACGTGCGGTCGATCGTTGGAAGTCCAAAGTGTTTCCTGTAGTTTTTCCTATACTCTTCGACGTTGCCGCCTCTATTCTCAAGATACCATGAGAATCATCTATCCTCAAGCTTCCATGAGGATCGCTAAGCTCCTGAAGCAAGGAAGAAGATACACCCGTATCATAGCTCCCCCCTTTAGAAACTTGAAGTCTCGTTCAAGTTAAAACTGTACCTGAGGGAACTCGCGAGCCCCTCCTTCTTTGTTGAACCACTTGGCTTTGCTAGAAACCTAACCTTGACATCCGATCAAAAACGACTTCTTCGTCCCACATCTCGTCCTAGTCACCTTCTGTTCTAAAATGCAATCTTCTTTAAGTGATTCTTCTCTATCAAACCACAAGTCGTCAACATGCGGTAAAATCATCTTGTCATCACCGTCATCATCCAACAATGGAGGCTCAAACAACTTCAAATACTCGGCGTTGATCACCGAATACATGCCTAGATAAGGTGGCAAATCCAACTTGAAGGCGTTGTCACCAATTTGATCAGCAATCTGAAACGAACCATATCGTATAGGCTTCAACTTCTCCCTTTAGCCGCTCCTTACTTAATTTCATCTACACCATATCACCATTACTAAAATTACAAGGAACTCGATGTTGATCATGTTTCGTCTTGTACTTAGCCTGTGATTTCTTCAATTGAGCTTCAACCGTAGTATGAACATGTGCAATCTTCTCCAGAAATCGCTGAGCTCGTTGTCTTTCACTCCCTTCCTTGCCGTCGGCCGTAGCTTCACTAGAAAATACGAGATCTAACGGACTAGGAGGTAAAAAAACCCATAACAAGTCTCAAACGGTGACTTCTCCGAAGATCCATAAATAGCCCGATTAAATGCAAACTAAAGATATGGTAAGCTCTCATCCTAAGTCTTGGGATGCCTGGAATTATATCCTCTTAACATGTGTACCATAGTCCGATTAACTCCCTCTGTTTGTACGTCTGTTTGTGGATGAAAGGCTGTGCTTTTCTTCAATCTAGTGTCCATCATTGAAAGTACTCTAGAGGGGGGTGAATAGGGTTATTTCTAATCTTATTAGATATCAATGCCGATTAAAATTAATTAACAAATATATCCTAACAATATTGATATTCAATTTGATATATGCAAGGATATATGAACAAGAGAATTAAACAAGTGATAGTGCGCAAATGACAAACACAAACACAAGATATGATCACGGAGTTCGGTACCCACGACCCACGTCTCCGTTCCTCACCTTGAGGAGATCTCCACTATCACAACCGGGTTTTCTACGCTCACCCGAATAACGTTTACACCTCACTCTATGGTTTTCTAGTTCACCGAAAACTTTACAATTCACACTCTTGCAATCATACTTTACACTCTCTAAGTGTTGGTCTCTAGCCCGTGTCTCGCTCAAGTGTTAGGAATTACAACCTAGCTCTAGGTATTACCACCAACCTCACTCCTCTTGGGACGACCCCGTCTCTCTCCACACACTTCTCTCGGTGTACAAGTGTATTACAAAGTGTAACTCACAATTAGGCTCAACAACAATAAAATGTTCCCTACAATAGGTGAGAACTCAATGTAAGCTTAATCTCATAAATCACAATCCCACAACCCAATATATGATGTATGAAATGCTACAAGCTCAAATAGGGTGTGTGTGATAAAATGAGTATAAATAAAATCTAACTCAATTAGCAAACTAGCAATAATCATAATATAAAAATCAATAATTAAATTGCTAGAAAAAAGAGTTAGATTTTGCGTCGAAAGTTGATGTATTCATTGCGGTATTCATTACAACTTCAGTCGTTACAATGAAAATAAAAAAGATAGTCTTTTTATAATACTCTTACACAATGAAAGCAAAAATTACAACTCTCGTCAAAACAAACGTAGAGATCATTTATCGGTCTTCTGCTTGTGCGAGATCTTTGCCTGTGCCGAGGATGTCAATATCCATGAACCGCCTTTAATCTGGATCCGGTTGATAAAAAATTTGGCAGAGTTTCGTCTTCACCGAGGAAGTGTTTGATTAAAGTGCTGAAATCGAACAAGCGAAATCAGTAGCTATTCTCGAGATTAAAACCAAGCCTAATCTCAAGGAACGGTGGAATCGGGCTTTAGATCCTTCGAATAGCTCCTTCTTTATGCTGGAGTTCGCCAGGATCTCGCTAACCCTCGCTGAAATTAGTGACTCCTTTGACTCCTCGATCCGGCAGCACCTCGCCCTCTTGAATAATAATCCCCCCTTGTGAAAGGAGCCCACGAGCTCGTATTTATAGGCTTCGGTTGGGGGTTTTTGGATAAGAATGGATGATTTGACCTTATCTTTAGTTGATAACGGTCTAACCACGTTTGTAGATGAGTTCAAGTTAGTTAGGAACCCCTAGAACGGATAAAAACTGAGAAAACTGATCAAAAACAGCGAAAACACGTCCGGGGGTCGAAACAGAGCGGGGGGCGCGGGGCGGCACAATCCGACCCGCGCTTGCGCGGGTCGGACTGACCCGACCCGGTCGGATTCGTCCGACCCGCGTGAGCGTGGGAAATCCGGTTTTACTGAACTCTTTTGTATTTGCGACTTTTTGATACTTGTAGTTTCTCCTGTTTCGTGCATTTTCCCATCGTGTTGACTTGTACACTCTACGCGAGTTGATTGACGCGTGCGAGCTGACCGACGCGTGCAAGCTGATCAACGCGTACGAGCTGATCAACGCGTGCGAGCTGACTGACTCGCGCGAGCTGACCGACGCACGCGAGCTGATCGACGCGCGCGTGTTGATTGACGCACGTGAGTTGATCGATGCGTGCGAGCTGATCGACGCGCGCGAGCTGACCGACGCGCGCGAGCTGACTGACCCGCGCGAGCTGATCGATGCGCGCGTGTTGATTGACGCACGCGAGCTGATTGACGCGCGCGTGTTGATTGACGCACGCGAGCCACTTGGTTCGTCGTTTCGCTTCATGCGCTTGTCGACGACAGATAATCCTCTTAGACTCGGATAACGACGTTTGTTGTCTTCTCTTGATCTTGAGCTGTATTCCGGGACCTATAGGTAATTTTTAACGCCTACAGATACCCCCTCCAAAGAATTTCAGACTCGTTCTTTTATAGGGGAGTCTGGAATACTTTGGATAAGATAGGCCCTTTTCTCAATCTCATAGAGGGACCTGTGTGCTGCTTTAATTCTTGACTTCTTCGGTCTTCAGTCTATTCAGTGTTTTGTCGAATAGATGAAGTTCTTCTGGCGCTGCGTTTATCGTCTGACCGTTGTCGAAACCTTGAATTGAAGTTGGTGTGCAAGTTTCTGAACTTAGCTCGTGTCATTGAGTTGACTTTGAACTGATCATCTTCGTAAGAAATTCATATCTGAATCCGATTAAACTCCCTGAAATCATCGTATGCCTTAGTTTGGCGAGATTGCTGATGCGTTGACCGGCATCGATCTTTACTGTAACGCGTTGATCGGCGTTAACACAGTTTATACTCGTACGTTTGCTGGAGTCTACACAGTTTAAGCTCTTAAGGCATTGGAACGTGGTGGTCTCAAATTTGGGGCTGCAGGACCAATTATTAAAGTTGTTTCGTCTGCAGATATGAATCTTATCCCTAAGTGGTTGGATGCTCAAGTCACGAGACCAACTAACGGAGCTGGTGCGTTAATGACTCACATTTATAGAATTTTTAGCGAATTCTCAGGCATCAACGGGTTTGATGAGCCTTTACCGACTACCGTTTGAGTCGGGCTAGCATGTGGATTATTTAAGTCCGTTCCGCATGTAACGTTGTGCTAAAAGAGTTAACCCTTTTAGTGCTACGATATTGAATACATAGACTTCGTCTTTCTCCTGTGAAAAGACTAAACAGCGACGTGTATCAAACGCTGACTTAGGATTTTTGACAAATCTTCAGCCCTCAACGGATTTGACGTGCTCTTACGATTACCGTTTGAATCGGGCTTACATGCGGATTGTTTTAAGTCCGTTCCGCATGTGACATTGTGCTAAAGGAATGAACTCCCTTAGACTTGATGCTACGACTTCGAATATGTAGACTTTGCCATTGTCACGGGAATAGGCTACCCGATAACGTGTGTTAGACGTTGACTTAGGATTTTTTGGCAAATCCTTAGCCCTCAACGGATTTGACGTGCTCTTACCGATTACCGTTTGAATCGGGCTTACATGCGGATTGTTTTAAATCCGTTCCGCATGTGACGTTGTGCTAAAGGAATAAACTCCCTTATACTTGATGCTACGGCTTCGAATACGTAGACTTTGCCATTATCACGGGAATAGGCTACCCGGCAACGTGTGTTAGACGCTGACTTATCCCTACTTAGGCTTCGGGATAAAAGTCCCCAGACTAGAATTCTGGTGTCTTCTTCAATCAATGAAAGACTAAACCAGCAATGCGTGTTAGGCGTTGACTTATCCCTACTTAGGATTCGGGATAAAGTTTCCCGCGCGTGTAAGGTGCGGATTTTGGTGTTATTAATAACAACCTGCAACAATGTCGAATATGTAGGCTCTTGTCCTTTTCACGGCAAAAGACTAACCGGCAACGCGTGTTAGGTGCTGACTTATCCCTACTTAGGCTTCGGGATCAAATTCCCCAGACTGGAATTCTAGTGTCTTTTTCAATCGGTGAAAGACTAAACCGACAACGCGTATTAGACGTTGACTTATCCCTGCTTAGGAATCGGGATTAAATTCCCCGCGCGTGTAAGACGCGGATTTTGAAGTTGTAATGTTGAAATCTTGTGTCTTCTCTTGGGGCAAAGACGAACCCAAAATGGAAGAGGAAGATTTTATATTCTATCTCCTGAAACCGAAGAGGAAGAATTTTATATTCTATCTCCAGTGTAGAGAAAACTCAAAGTGGGATCTCCACCCTAAGAATCAAGAAAAGTAAAACTAGGAGTGGGATCTCCACTCCGAGAATCGAAAAAATTCGGATAATCCTAACTGTCGGAAGGTTTGATCACCGAACTAAAGGTGAATTCCTTGTTTATCGAGAGTGAATTATGGTTTTGGCCCTAACTGTAGGAAGGTTTGACCAAGCAAGAGTGTGAGGTAACCCTAACTGTAGGAAGGTTTGATCACTCTATTTGAAAGTGGACCTCTCGTTCATTGGAGAAATCGAGATGAGACTTTGGTTTTGGCCCTAACTGTAGGAAGGTTTGACCGAGTGGGAGGTTTGAGACGATCCTAGCTGTAGGAAGGTTTGATCGTTCAATTTGTGGACCTCTCGTTCATGGAAAGAATCGAGAGGGGTTTTGGTTGTGGTCCTAACTGTAGGAAGGTTTGACTAGGTAGACAGTGGGAGTACAAATCATAATAAGAGTGTTAACTTGTACAAATCACTCAGAGGGGTTTCCTGATGTTAAGTGACAAATACTTAACACGGAGGGGTTTGACGATCGTCAATATTAAGTGCACAGACGCATCAAAAGTTTGAGTGGATTCAATCGAAAGGAATTTTGGTGGTCCCACCGTTAATTAGTATGATCGATGGGGGATTTTGTGGTGGAAAACTGTGAGTCGTCAAACACTAATGGGAGTTTTGTGAGGGAAGATTAATCCAACGAAGTGATCGAATCTTGTCTCAGCAACGGAGTGTTCGGAAATCACAGTGGGGATTTAGTGTTTATCACTTCATTTGTAATGATCGGGTTATCCCTAAGAAAGTTACAATTAGCATTCTTCTGGGAACTTCCCATTACATGAATCATCCACCCCCAGTTTTCCTTGCGAAACTGGGTTTGATATTATAATCAGTTACATGACCGGGTTATCCTTAAGAATATTACATATAAAAATTCTCCAGGAACTTCCCGTCAACAGCAGGAAACAGTTTAGACCCATATACCTATTGGAGTATGGAGGAACAGTTTATACTCGTATACTCTTCGGAGTGTTGAGAAGCAGTTTATACTCGTATACTCTTCGGAGTGTTGAGAAACAGTTTATACTTTTATACTTGTCAGAGTGTTGCCGTTCTCATCTGGCTTATCCTAGCGTTATGACACCGGCTTCAACCAAGGTTTGGATGCTATTTTTGAGAGAAAAGCAATCCTTGGTGGGATGAAGGACCCTCCTATGGTACACTTCCTCCTGATTTGTGATAGGTGGTAGCTTGATCTTGTTATTTTCAAGGAGGGATTCGAAGATGGCTAGAACGTCTTCGTCCTTGAAGGAGTACTCTTTTTGAAGTCTCGAACCCGAAGTCTTCTGCTGTCTTCGGGGTTGCTGTTGTGACGTCTGATTAACGTCAACAGCTGCTGTAGGTGTTTTCCCTTTACCACGGGAGGAGAAATTTGATTTCGGAGGGTTAGCCATCGATTGGCTTCTTTCGGCTTTCTTTCTTCTGAGGAAGCGTTCGTCCTGCTCTCCGCTCATCCTCAACTCTTTCCAGGTGTTGGATGGAGCTACTCCCATAATTTCCAACACATCCAATAAGAGGTTGTTGTGACAGGTTTGAAGGATGAAGTCCTCTGTGATTGGATCTCGGCAGTTCATCACCTTATTCTGAAAGCGTTTGACGAAGTCGTCGACCGTCTCGTCGTCTTCTTGCTTCTCATCGAAGAGTGTCCTGATTGACACCTCGGCATCATCATCAAAGAAATGAGCGAGGAATAGGCTCTCTAGGTCTTCCCAATTATTGATACTTCCGGACTTAAGACGGCGGTACCAATCGAAGGCAGGCCCGTGAAGGGTGCTAACGAATGACCGAACCATCAAGGTTTCATTACCGGAGATCATACCGAAGTATGACTTGAAGTAGATCAGATCTTACGTGGGCGAACCCTTCCCGTCAAACGACGTGAAGTTAATCAGGTTGAACTTCACCGGGTATGCTATTGAATCCCACTCTCTTGGATAGGGACATGTAATGCCGGTCCTTTTCACCCCTCGAGCAGACATTAGAGCGTTGATTTTGCTCTCGAGATCTTTTATTTTCTCATCCTTGCTCGTATCGGGCCTAGGATGTTTCTTAAGAGGAATAACGGGGCCACCCCTAGTGTTGTCGTTTTTAGTAAGACGACCTCCAGCATCGTTGATTTTAGTGGGGCCACCCCCAGTGTTCCGGTCAATGGGAGGATTATCATCATTGATGTGTTCATCCATGTCTGAATCGCTAGCTGATTGGCTAACATTGTTACGACGACTGGATTCACTTATCTGATTCGACAAGGCTCAGATCTGTTGGTCATACTCTTTTCTCATCTCCTGCATAGTCATTTCTATTTCGACTTTAAATGCTTCTTTCTACTTGGCTAAAGCATCCTCAACCATTTTGGCCACTTGCTCGGTATTGATCATGAATGCTTCGTGGGATTGACCTGGGCTGGAGACCGTATTGTCATAAGCGACTACAGAGTTGGCATCTGACGCTTCGTCATCCGAGGATAATCCTCTCTGCATTCTCTGATAATCTCTTTGTCTAATAGTTCTCGATCGCAACCGGGTTAGACGATGCGATATAAGCGGGTCAGAGCTAGAAGGTCGAATCGACTTTCTCTTATCAGCCATATTTATTGTGACTTCCGAAAGTTCATCACCTTTAATGGCCGATTGTTTCTCGCGGAAACATTTTGGCTTGGACTTAGTCGCTCCGTTAGAGATCCTATCAAATACTGAGACCCTCTGTGGGGCGGTCTTGGGGTAGCTACACGCTGATAAATACTGCGCTGATTAGTTTAGCGCACGGGCAGTGAGACTCCGATTCTCGGGTATTTCCCTTCCGAGACTTGTTTGTACCCCCAACTTGATAGTACAACTCATCGGCCTGATGACCAGAGCAACCTATCATGTGTTGACATGACTTCCCAGGTATAACGTTGCCGTCGTCAGATGAATACGTTTCCTTTAGGGGATGTGCCGTCTTGTTGGCGTTCTCATTGTTGGCGTTCTTAAGAGTCACGCTTTTAGAGTCACGCATTTGTAAGCGTGAACTCTCGACGGGCTCTTGGACTTTAATTCGCCATCCGAGGCGGTCAATTACAGGAGTTTACCGTGTGCGACCCCCAGCTTGAGTAGTTGTCCAGGATTCAGTCACCCGACCCAAGCATTCTTTGACCGGGGCTTTGCCTCGACCCGCATGCGAAGGACCAAAACGATCTGTGATCTTAAATCGGGACAAATCCACACTGTCACGGTGCTCCATCAGAGGTACAAAACTCGAAGGGATCGACGAAATAGGTGCAGAACATCTTTTGCCTTGACTCTGGCACGGGTCAGATTTGGGTGACCCGCGGGTCGGAGGGTCGAATTTGGGTGACCCGCGACTTGGAGGGTCAGATCCAAGTGACCCGTGATTTGGAGGGTCAGATCCAAGTGACCCGTAATTTGGAGGGTTGGATCCAAGTGACCCGCGAGCAGGAGGGTCGGATTTGAGTGACCCGCGACTTGGAGGGTCGGTTCTGAGTGACCCGTAATTTTCGATCTCTTCGGCCGCCGTCTTGAATTTTGGCCTCCAAGTTTGATCCAGTCTTGGTTGTTTCTTAGTTATGTCATTCTTCTACATCTTTTGTGTCTTTTGCACAAGAATTCACGCGTGCAAGCGCACAGCGCTTCTGGATTCGCTCCTCCAGAGTTGAACGGATCCTTTTGACTTGGATCCATTAACTTGTTGATGATTTGAAGGAGAGGACGTTTGCTCGCTGTTGGGTCGCTTGATGCTCCTTAAATTTCAGATCTGCCTCGTAACGGATCCCGTCTATCGGATCCAAAGCCTTAGCAAGCTGACGCGCGAGGCGTTGACGTCACCTTTGACGTGCCCTCTTCGATAGGATTGGCGCGCCTTCAGTACTCAACTCCTTGATTGAGGAGGAGTTCAGATCTGTAGATCTGGCCTCGTTGGAAGCCAGAGGGGCGTTGCAAAGCGAGAGGACAACAACGGGGATCTTGATCTTCATGTGCTTGCGAAGGGCGGAGGATCTGGAGGAGGAGGACGACAGATATTCCTCAAACTTCAGTTAGTCGAACTCGTATTCGACCACTTCTTCAACCGGGATGCAAATCCGAGGTTGCGACACGACAGCTCCGGCAGTGTAGCTGTTGGCTCCCACTGTGATTGCCAGCTTATTTGCGTCGACAGTTGATGTATTCATTACGGTATTCATTACAACTTCAGTCGTTACAATGAAAATAAAAAAGATAGTCTTTTTATAAGACTCTTACACAATGAAAGCAAAAATTACAACTCTCGTCAAAACAAACGCAGAGATCGTTTATCGGTCTTCTGCTTATGCGGGATCTTTACCTGTGCCGGGGATGTCAATATCCGTGGACCGCCTTTGATCTGGATCCGGTTGATAAAAAATTCGACAGAGTTTTGCCTTCACCGAGGAAGTGTTTGATTAAAACGCTGAAATCGACCAAGAGAAATCAGTAGCTCTTCTCGAGATTAAGACCAAGCCTAATCTTAAGGAACGGTGGAATCGGGCTTCAGATCCTTCGAATAGCTCCTTCTTTATGCTGGAGTTCGCCAGGATCTCGCTAACCCTCGCTGAAATTCGTGTCTCCTTTGACTCCTCAATCTGGCAGCACCTCGCCCTCTTGAATAATAATCCCCCCTTGTAAAAGGAGCCCCCGAGCTCGTATTTATAGGCTTCGGTTGGGGGTTTTTGGATAAGAATAGATGATTTGACCTTATCTTCAGTTGATAACGGTCTAACCACGTTTGTAGATAAGTTCAAGTTAATTAGGAACCCCTGGAATGGATAAAAACCGAGAAAACTGATCAAAAATAGAGAAAACGCGTCTGGGGGTCGAAACAGCACGGAGGGGGGGGGGGGAGGGCGCGAGGCGGCACAATCCGACCCGCGCGGGCGCAGGAAATCCAGTTTTGCTAAACTCTTTTGTATTTGCGACGTTTTGGGACTTGTAGTTTCTCCCGTTTCGTGCATTTGCCTTCGTGTTGACTTGTACGCTCTGCACGAGTTGATTGACGCGCGCGAGCTGACCGATGCACGCGAGTTCATCGACGCGTGTGAGCTGATCAACGCGTGCGAGCTGACCGACGCACGCGAGTTGATCGACGCGTGCGAGCTGATCGACGCGTGCGAGCTGATCGACACGTGCGTGTTGATTGACGCACGTGATTGACGCACGCGAGCTGATTGACGTGCGCGAGCTGATCGACACGTACGAACTGATCGACGCATGCTAGCTGATTGACGCACGCGAGCTGATTGACGCGCGCGAGCTGATCGACGCGTACGAACTGATCGACGCGTGCGAGCTGATCGACATGCGCGAGCTGATCGACGCGCGCGAGCTGACCGACGCACACGAGTTGATCGACGCGTGCGAGTTGATCGATACGCGCGTGTTGATTGACGCACGCGAGCTGATTGACGCGCACGTGTTGATTGATGCACGCGAGTTGATTGACGCGCGCATGTTGATTGACGTACGCGAGTTACTTGGTTCGTCGTTTCGCTTCATGCGCTTGTCGACGACAGATAATCCTCTTAGACTCGGATAATGACGTTCGTAGTCTTCTCTTGGTCTTGAGCTGTATTCGGGGACTTATAGGCAATTTTTGACGCCTACACTCTATAAACACAGAGGTTGAAAAAGATTGAGGATGAATTCCTCAATTGAAAATGCAAGCCTCCTCTTTGTAAATTCAAACTTTAGAAACTTAAAACAAACTTTAAAACTCTTTAAACCCTCTTGAAAAACTTAATTCTGATGAGAATAATATGGGTTTATATAGGAAGAAAAACTAAGGCACAAAACCCAAACAAATCCAGCAAAAGACAAAAAAAAATAGAAGGCTGGAAAAACTAGTCGTTGGGCCGTCAGTCTTCTGATACTGTTCATCAGTCGACTGATGAGCTGACTGTTACAGGCCAGAATCACATCATCAGTCGACTGGTGAACTCGTCAGTCGACCAATGACCTCATCAATCAGTCGACTGAAACAAAACAGAAACTTTTTTTGAATTGCAGGCACTTTCTTCAGTCGACTGATCGGTCGACTGATAACAGGTTTTCAACCTGATAACGATTTTTAAAAACAAATTTTAAAGTCCTTTTAAAAATAGTAAATAAATTCCAAAAAACATAAAACTTTGAAAAAAGTTTACAAACATGAATATGAACATGTTGGAAAAGGAATTTTCAATTTGCTCTTATCATTTGTGAAAACTCAGAAATATTCAAAAGTGCTAAAATACATGTTTTCCAAATATGTTGTTTTTGCTATTTTAGCTCAAATCAAGTTCTGAAAACTTGTGTAATCATTTTATGGACATAATAAAAGATGTTAGCATGGTTTGTATAGTCCAAAGCATATTTGAATGTATTTTGCAAAAAAACTCCTATTTTTATAAAAAACACCTATTATCGATGTAAGATATTCACTCTTCCAAAGATCAAGTCTGAGCTTAGATCTCTAGGAATCACCAAAAACTGTTTATGAAAAATGAAGACTCTCTCTCTTGCTCAAAATCGCCAAAAGCTTAAGCCTCTATGCTTTAATTCTGCTCTCTCCCCTTGGATTCGTGTGTAGGGAGGTATTTATAGGGATAGGGGTCCATAACTGTGGAAATAAAAGCAAAATAACTGACCGGTCGCATTCTCTTTGGGTGCGTCAGTCTTCACTGCCACGGCCATTAGCATGTCAGTCTTCACTCCCGTGGACATTAGCGCGTCAGTGTAAGCTGGCGCGGCTGAAGAGGCAGTTTCAACCACGTTCAGCCACTTTTGTAACTGTTCTCCCATGATTTTAGGTCCACAAAATGCCACTTTTGTCGGCGTATAACTACCCTTCCATGTCAGTGCACGTTCTCTTTTTGTTATGATGCCACGTAGACCCCATTAAGATGCTAAAACCATCAGCAAATCACAAAAAAACACCCTATGAATACGCGCGTCAGTGATGACTGTCGCGCCTACGCACGTCAGAGATGATTGTCACGCATACGCGAGTCGGTGATGACTGCCGCGCCTACGCGCGTCAAAGATGACTGTCGCGCATACGCGCGTTAGTTATGACTGTCGCGCCAACGCGCGTCAATGATGACTGCCGCACCAATGTGCATTAGTGTACAATTGTTCACGTTATTCTTCTATGTTGCTTCACCTATTCCTTTGCTTCTTTTGGCTTTGGATGATCCCTTATGACGTAGATAATGACATTCATTATCTTCTCTTTGTCTTGAGTTGTATGTGGATATCTATAGGTATTTTTTGACGCCTACAAATACCCCCTCCAAAGTATCTTAGACTCATTCTTTTATAGAGGAGTCTGTGACACTTTGGATAGGACGGATTTTATTTACACTCTCTACAGTACTTAGTTGAGGAGATCACGTAGAAGGACCTATGAACGACTTCAACTCTCGACTTCTTCATCTTTTAGTCTACTCAGTACTTCGTAGAATAGCTAAAATTCTTCCGGTACTGCGTTTATCGCTTGACCGTTGTCGAAATCTTGAACTGAAACTAATGTTTTGATTTGTGAATTAGCTCTTGTCGTTGAACTGATGTTGAACTGATTGTTTTTATTGGGAATTCATATCTGGATCGCAATTGAATCCCCTGAGATCATCCATTAACTTGGAATTTTTTCTTAGCCTTATTTTGGCAAAAATCATTGACGCGTTGACCGTCGTTAATACAATTTATCCTCGTGCGTTTACTGGACTCTACATAGTTTAAGCTCTTAAGGCGTTGGAGTATGGAGGTCCTGAGTGTCAAGGCTGTAGGACCAATTGTTCAAGTTGGTTCATCTGCAGGTATGGATTTTATCCTGAGTATGTCGGATACTCAAGTTATGAGGCCAACTAATGAAGCTGGTGCATCAGTGACTATCACATTTATAGGATTTTTGGTAACCCTCAGCCATCAACGGATTTAATAAACCTTTACCGACTACCGTTTGAATCGGGCTAGCATGCAGATTGTTTAAGTCCGTTCTGCATGTAATGTTGTGCTAAGAGAATAAACTCTCTTAGACTTGGTACTATGATGTTGAATACATAGGCTTTGTCGTTTATACGAGAACGTACCACCCAGCGACGTATGTTAGACATAGACTTATCTCTAATAAGGGATTGAGATAATGTCCCCCACGTATAAAACATGGATTTGAAAATGTTGATGGGTTACGTCTTTTTGGTGAAAAGATGAACCCAACACTAGAGAGGAAGAATTTTATATTCTATCTCCTTGTCTCTTTTTTGTTGGTAGAGATAAACCCAAAGATGGAGAGGAAGAATTTTATATTCTATCTCCTAGTGCAAAAGAAACTCAAAGTGGGATCTCCACTTAAAAAATCTGAAGGGTAAAACTAAGAGTGGGATCCCCACTCCGAGAATCGAGAAGATTTAGATAACCCTAACTGTTAAAAGGTTTAATTATCCAATCTAAAAGTGAATTTCTCATTTATTGAGATGGAATTCCAACTTTCGTCCTAACTGTTTAAAGGTTTGACTGAGTGGGGAATGTGTAGGCCTCTCGTTCATGGAAGGAATCGAGAGGGGATTTTGACTTTGGCCCTAACTTTTTAAAGGTTTGACCAAATGAGGATTTGAGACGATCCTAACTATTTAAAAGTTTGATCGTTCAATTTGTGGACCTCTCGTTCATGAAAGGAATCGAGAGGGGATTTTGGCTTTGTTCCTAATTGTTTAAAGGTTTGACCAATCAAACGGAGGGAGTGGAGGTACAAATAACAGTAGTAATGTAGATTTGCACAAATTAGTCAGACGAGGTTTTTGGTAACCAGTGACAAGACTTTAACACGAAAAGGGGTTTGTCAATTATCATGGATTAAAATTTTGGGTGTTGTGTCAGAGCTCAAAAGTGGGAGTGTTAAAGGCTCGGACACAGTGGGAGTTTGGGTGGATTTAACCACGAAGCATTTTGATGGACCCACCATCAGTTGATTTGATCGGTGAGGGATTTTATGGTGGAGGACTGTGAATCATCAAGCACTTCACAATTAGACCATAGGAGTTTCATGAGGAAAGACTGACCCGATAAGGTCATTGAATCTCATCTCAACGAAAGAGTGCTCCGAAAGTCACAATAGGAGGGTTTTAATCATCTTGGAAATGATTAAATAGCTACAGTGAGAGGTTCTTAATCATGATCAGGAACTTTTCATTGGAATGAATTGCGGTATTCCACCCCCAGCTCTTTGGCGAATCTGAATCCAATTATATTCTGCCACATTGTTGGGTTATCCTTAAGAATATTAAGAGTAATATTCTCCAGGAACTTCCCGTTATTGAAAATAAGGGAAGTAGTTTAACCTCGTATACCCGTCGGAGGAAAGGAAGAAGCAATTTATACTCGTATACTCTTCGGAGTTACATGGAGAAGCAGTTTATACTCGTATACTCTTCGGAGTTACAAGGAGAAGTAGTTTATACTCGTATACTCATCGAAGTTACAAGGAGAAGCAGTTTATACTCGTATACTCATCGGAGTTAGGGGAAACCGTTTATACTCGTGTACCCAATGGAGTAAAGGTCATCTTTATTTGGCTTGTTTCGCCGTTATGACGCTGGAGTCAATTAAGGCTTGGATTTTGTTTTTGAGTCCAAAGCAAACCTTGGTGGGATGAAGAACCCTTCTGTGGTATGCACAGTAGTTTGGATCCGTAATCCTCTTAGCTCCCTCCTGATCTTTAATAGGTGATAGCTCAATCTTGTCGTTGGCAAGGAGGTATTTCAAGATGGCTAGAACTTCATCATCTTCGAAAGAATACTCCTTTTAGAACTTCGGATCGGGAGTCTTCTGTTGCCTCCGTGGTTGCTGTTGTGACGTATGATTGGCGTTCACAGCGATTGCAGATGTCGTCGGTTGTCTTCTCTCAGCTTTCTTTCTTTTAAGAAAGTGTTCAGCTTATTCACCGCGTATTTTCAAATCCTTCCAAGTTTTAGATGGTACGACCCCCAAGGCTTCCAGGACATCGATGGAGAGATTATTGTGGCATGTTTGTAGGATGAACTCCTCTGTAACAGGATCTCTGCAATTCATTGCTTTGTTACGGAAGCGCTTGAAAAAATTATCGACTGACTCTCCATCTTTTTGCTTCTCATCAAGAAGGGTTCTGATTGACACTTCGATGTCATCGTCGAAGAAATTACTGATGAAAAAACTTTCCATGTCATCCCAGCAATTGATGCTCCCCAGCTTGAGACGTCGATACCAATCAAATTCCGCCCCACTGAGAGTCCCTACGAATGACCGGACCATCAAAGCCTCGTTTCTTGAGATTACACCCAAATGAGACTTGAAATAAATCAAGTGTTGAGTGGGCGAACCTTTCCCGCCAAACGGAGTGAAGTTAATCAGACTGAATTTCGGGGGGTAAGGAATTGAATCCCACTCCCTTGGATACGGGCACGGAATACTCGTTTTCTTCACTTCTTGAGCCGTCATCAAAGCATTGACTTTGTTTTCAAGCTTCTTTATTTTCTCGTCATCGTCTACATCTTCATTCGAAGGACGTTGAGGAGAATGAGTTTGACCACTCCCTGCATTTTTATTTTTAGGGGGTGCAATTGAACCACCCCCAGTGTTATTGGGGGATGCGTCAGCCATGATGACTTCGTCCACTTCTGGATCACTATCATCTGTATTATTTTGAGTGTGGCGGCTGGATTTAGCTCACTGACTAGACTCAGGAGGTTGAAGTCGTTAAGCTTGTAATTATCTCATTTGTTGAATAGCCAAGTCCATCTCCGTCTTCATCTCAGCTCTAATTTCTTCACGTGGTTTGGCTAGAGCTTCTTGAAGCATTTGAGTAAACTGATCAAGGGTGATAGTGAGCACTTCTCTGGTTTTCCCTATGCTAGATATTGTATCATCAGAAGCAACTGCAGAACAAGTATCTGAGAGTTCCTCATCTGAAGACAACCATTCATGCATTCTACTATAATCTCTACGTTTAGTGGCCCTTCGCTATAGTCGTAACATTCTTTGAGAAAGGCCCTGATCAACTTTTCCTACTGGAGAAAAATTAGGATTAAGGTTGACTGAATGTCGTTTTTCTCTGTCAGTCATGTCAATAGTGACCTATGGAAAGCTCATTATGTTGAACGGCAGATATTCTTTTGCGGAAATGCTTCGACCTGGTCTTTGACATTTCAATAGAAAGTTTCTGGAATACAAAAACCCTTGGCGGTTCGACTTTAGAGCAGCTGTATTCAGACAACACTGCTTTGATAAGATTTTCACATACACAATGAGGACTTGTTTCTCAAATAGTCCTTTTTCGTGATTTGTTTCCACCCTTAGTTTGATAGTACATCTCATTGGTATGGTGACCAGAGCAACTTATCTTCTGTTTTTGTGTTTGAACCTTGTTGGCATACGTAGGACGACTTGTCATCGCCTCTGAGTGATCCAAGGTTATATGTTTAGGTCTAACCCCTTGCGGGCATGGAGTCTTTACAGGCCCAAACGAGAAGAAATTGAAGTTTTCCCTTCCTGTGATTGCTTTGTCCTGATAGGAGAATACTTATGACCCCCAGTATAAGAATTTACTCGGGGTTCGTTTATCGGACCCAAGCGTTTTTTGATTGGAGCTTTGCCTCGATCATCAGGTAAAGGACCGAGACGATATGCTATTGTGACTTTGAATTTTGACAGGTCAGGACTGACCCAAGGCTTCACCGGTGACGTAGCAGATGTGGTTGCAATGGACGGACCAGGCACAAACGTCGACGGGGTTGAAGAGGAGACCTCGGCAACTTTTCTTTGGCCGTGACAGTGGAGACTGCCGTGGTTGAAAGATGTGACCCGCCAATTTGATTTTTGCATAAGTTCAGATTTAGGAATCCAAACTTTACGATTCTTTGGTGATTCTTTAGACACTATTTCTTTTTTTCATCCTCGTCTTTGTTGCAAGAGAGCAAGGGCATGAGCGGCGTTTGCACGAAGCTTTTGTATGCGTTCTTTGAGGGTCGAACGAGCCCTTTTGACAATAGTCCATTTCTCCGACGTAAGTTTAGCAGAGATGTGAGTGGTTTGTCATTGGGGCGACTGGACCACTTGATGCTTCCTCGACTCTAGGTCCCCATAGTAGCGAACCCCGTCGGTTTGTTCCAAGGCCTTAGCCATTTGACGAGCGAGGCGTTGGTGTTGTCTCTGATGAGCCCTCTTCATCAGAGTTGGCGAACTTCGATCGAACGATTCCTTAATTAGGAAGGAATCATCATGAGCAGAGCTTCCGGCTTTGTGGGTCACCGGGATAATGTTGCGAGGGGAGGCCTTGACAACGATTGGGTGAGAGTCTTCACCTTGGGCCTTCTTTGGCATCTAAGTTTTCTTCAATGGTGAGATCCTCTTGTACTTGCGAGACAATGAAGATCTTGAAAAGGATGATGAGAGATATTCCTCAAACTTGGTTTGGTCGAACTCGTACTCGACCGTGGATTCGACCGGTATCTTGATCGGCTACGACACGACGGTCTCGGTAGCGAGACCGTTGGCTCCCACTGTGGTCGCTAGTTGGTTATTGTCGAAAGTTGGCTTCATTGTGGAATTCATTATATTTTTGATCGTTTACAATGAATTCAAAAAGAAACTAGCCTTTTTATAAGACCTCTTACACAATAAGAAGAAAATTACAACTTTCTAGAAAATAACACAGAAATTGTTTATCAACTCCTGCTTTTGTGGGGACTTTGCCTGTGCTGGGGGTGCGTTATCCCGTTGACTACAGATTCAAAGATTCTGATTGAACCGCGAAGGCTTTTGGGTATTCTTCTTCGTTTATCGAAGTAAGAATCTTAAGCGAATATTTTATCGATGTAAGATGTTCACTCTTCCAAAGATCAAGTCTGAGCTTAGATCTCTAGGAATCAC
>BQKN01000064.1:855388-897203 GCA_022839385.1 Asparagus kiusianus
ATAAACATGTTTTTGCTTTTATAGTTTACAAGTTTATATAAATATGAAACCTATATTATTCCTATATTATTGTTTACATATATATACATGTTTCATATTTATCATTTTGTTAAATGCATATGGTGCAAAACTTCATTTTTACATAATATTGAGTTTTTGGTTTATAGACTTGACAATGATAGTTTGTATCTTTTATTGAGTCTATAAAATCAGTTTACAAAGTTTTAAAAGTTTGTTTAAATCAATATGTCAAAAACATGTATGTTTAGTTTCATGTTTTTGGACATTTTTACAAAATGATGATATTTTACAAATGGGAGGTGATTTTTAAAAACCAGTTTCTACAACATGTGTATTATCATGTCTATAATCATTTCCTAAAGTTTTACATTTTTCTGAATTTGTTTGCTATTTTTAAAAGCAGTTTAAAAATTAGATTTCTGCTTTAAACAGGCTGTATACTTGTTATCAGTCAACTGGTCAGTCGATTGATGCAATCAGTCGACTGAACAGTCGACCGATGAAAGTGCCTACAGTTACCAAAAAGTTTCTGTTTTGTTTTGGTCGACTGACCACTCGACTGATGAGGTCATCAGTCGACTGATAAGGTCTGTCAGTCGACTGATGAGCTGGAAAATGCCTCTAACGGTCAGCTCGTCAGTCGACTGATGAAAGACGTCAATCGACTGATGCTGTAACAGATAGTTTTTCCAGCATTGTCTTGTTTTGGGTTTTTGATCTTTTTACTTTGTTTTTCTTGTGTTTTGGGGTCTCTATAAATACCCCTTATATCTCAGACCAAAAATAACCAAGAGAATGTTTTAAGAAAGTTTAACAAGGGTTTAAAGTTTAGTTTAAGTTTGTTTAAAAAGCTTTTAAGCATTTTTCTTGTTTCGGTTTGTGAAGAGAATTTCACAAGAGCAAGTGGAGATCATCCTTTGGTATTTGAGCATTCACTCTTCTCTCTCTCTCTCGTTATCTATAGAGAAGTTTTTTTAAACTCTACTTCTAGCTATTTATTGTTTTGTTCATAATTTCCATAAGCTAGATTTATTTGAGTTTAGTTTGTTTTATTGAATCTTATTGTTATACACACCCACTTGAGCTTATAGTATTTCATACATAGTATAATTAAGGTTGTGAGAGATTGTAACTTTGAGTTGTGCCTAATTGAGTTCTCACCTTGTATTAGAGAACAAATCATTTGTTGTGTGCCTATATTGTGAGATTTACTTCGTAATACACTAGTACACCAAGAGGAGTGTGTGGTGAGAGACAGGGTCGTCCCAAGAGGAGTGGGGTAGGTGGTAATGCCTAGAAAGAGGTTGTAATTACTAACACTTGAGGGAGACACGTGCTAGAGAGCAACACTTGAGATGGTAGTTGGTATTGTTACATTTATGAGTGATTGTGAACGTTGATCGGTGAGCATTGAAAACCGACATTATAAAGTGTAATATTTTTTGAGTAAGCGTAGAAAACCCGGTGTGATAGTGGAGATCTCCTAGAGGTGAGGAGCGGAGACGTAGGTCGTGAGGACCTAACTCCGTGATCATATCGTTTGTTTGTGTTTGTCATTGGCGTTCCTTTATATTCATGCGTATCATTTATATCGCCTTTGTCAATTGCTTGTTGTTTATTTTGCCCTATCACCTTAGTAATTTGTTTTACCCTTGTGTTAGTTTCATATCCTTGCATACATCTCTTGTTGTATCTCATTGCTAGGATATATTTGTTAATTAGTTTTAATTAGAATTAAATAGGATTAGATTAGCATAAATCCTATTCACCCCCCCCCCCTCTAGGGTTCTTTCCTAGTGGTATTAGGGTAATTTCAATTCGTATCAGAGCACTTTCAATTTGTGGAGAAATCTGAAAAACCAGATTTTACGTCATAAGTCAACTCATGCACAGGCATAAGTCGACTTATGGTAAGTCGACTTGTGTCTATGCGCGAGTCGACTTACATTCTGTTATGGAATTGTTGGTTTTGGCTTTGTCAAGTCGACTTATAGACATTGTTAAGTCAACTTATGATCTGTTCTCCAATTGTTGTTTTTCGCTCAGCCAAGTCGACTTATATCAGATTTTCTGCATAGTTTGAGTTCTTATTTGGATTCTGTTTGGGTTTCTGTTTTGATATAAATAGGAACACGATTTTGAGGGTTTGTGAGCACTGAATTAGGGATATTTGGAGCACAGAAAAAGGTGTTTTCTAAGCTATTGGTTAGGATTTTATTTGAAGAGAATTTGAGATTTGTTGGTGAGATTAATTGGTGAGTTCGAGTGATTTGTAATCTCAATTTATACTATTTGTTTGCGGGAAAAACTGTAGCCTTCTTCATTGATGATTCTATTGCACACTCAGTAATTGTTTATCGATTACAAAGTTCCGATCTTTTTATAAGATCCGGTTACAAGAAATCAACAAAAAGTAAAAATTACAACTTTCCTTATTTGTCGAACAAATCACGAGCTCCTGTTTTGCGGTCGCTCGCTTGCGTGGGTTGTTTGCCTGCGCCGGGGGTTTATCCGTTGACCACCGCACGATCTAGACCCGGACGGATCTACGCAGTACGACGGGTATTATTCCACTAAGAATATAATAGCCGGGGGGATCGGTTCACCAAGGAACAAATCGCCTAAATCTCGGGATCAAAGACCAAGCTTTGATCCGGAGTGTGCCTACGTAGATCTCAGATCTGATTTCCTCTCTCGAACTCCTGCCTTTTGTGACGCGGATACTCGCCAAGAACCAGATCTGAATGCCCAAGTCTTCAAGCCTTCAAAAACTCCAAGATGAGGTCTCAATTCGACAGAGTTTCGGCTCTCCAAAAAAGTCCCCTCAACAAATGAACCCCTTGGCCTATTTATAGGCACCCAGATCTGTGCCTGGGCACAGATCTGGGCTGAGGTGGCTCGGCGGCCGAGCCACCCCTTTTGGGGTGGCTCGGCCATGGCCGAGCCACCCAAGGGTGGCTCGGTACCGAGCCACCTTCACGTGACTCGGTTTTGGCCGGGTCTCTTTTGGGGTTGGTTTCCGATGTTTTCCGTTGTATCTAGTTCTCTGTGTTCAGACTCGATTCGTTGTCTTGATTTGGCAGTAAATCCGGTTCCTGATTTGGCAGTAAATCCACCTCTGAATTTGAGTCCGAAACTGATCTCGAATCGATCGTGATTCGTCCGCGTCCGCTCTTGATTGGATGACTCGTTGATTCTTCAACCTGTTGGCTTGATTCCGCACGTGAGTGGATTCATTCCGTTGTTTGCGTGTGGTTCGTCAGCTTCGTAGCCTCATTAGTCCGCTTCGTCGCGTATCGTTTGGCTTCGGTGTTTGCGGGCTAACGGTCGTGTTCAGATACGTCGCCCGATGGTCTGTTTGTCGATTGGCGTCATCGAGCTGTGTTAAGGGACCTATAGGCAGTTTTATACGCCTACAGATACCCCCTCCAAAGTTTTCCATCCTCGTTCTTTTATGAAAGAGTCTGGAATACTTTGGATATGATCGTCCCCACCTTCAATCGGTAGAACGGGGCCTTGGAATGGCTTCTGTTCTCAATTCTTTCAATCCTCCAGGCTATTCGGTGCTTTGCCGAATGCTTGAAAGGGTTCCGGTGCTGCATTTATTGTCTGACCGTATGTCGGAATTTTGAACTTGAAGTCGATTCTTGATTTCTTGCCTTTTTAGCTCGAGTTTGCTGTATCAACACAGAACTAACCATCGGTCGTCGGCGTTGAATCTTCATTTACAACGCGTTGTCCGGCGTTTGAGCTTCCTTGTGACGCGTTGTCCGGCGTCCAGGCTTCATTATAACGCGTTGTCCGGCGTTTGACACGGTTTATACTCGTACGTCTGCTGGAGTATATACAGTTTAAGCTCTTAAGGAATTGGAGCGTGGCATATACTTGAGTCACGAGACCAATTTATAAAATTGATGTGTCAATGACTCGCATTCATAGAATTTTCGGTAAATTCTCAGCCATCAACGGATTTGATAAGCCTTTACCGACTACCGTTTGAGTCGGGCTAGCATGCGGATTGTTTAAGTCCGTTCCGCATGTGACGTTAAGCTAAAAGAGTTAACCCTTTTAGTGCTACGATATTGAATACGTAGACTTCGTCTTTCTCCTGTGAAAAGACTAAACAGCAACGTGTACGAGACGTTGACTTAGGATTTTTGGCAAATCCTCAGCCTTCAACGGATTTGACGTGCTTTTACCGATTACCATTTGAATCGGGCTTACATGCGGATTGTTTTAGTCCGTTCCGCATGTGACATTGTGCTAAAGGAATGAACTCCCTTAGACTTTATGCTATGATGTTGAATA
The DNA here is from genome assembly GCA_022839385.1 of Asparagus kiusianus. Classification (NCBI taxonomy): domain Eukaryota; kingdom Viridiplantae; phylum Streptophyta; class Magnoliopsida; order Asparagales; family Asparagaceae; genus Asparagus; species Asparagus kiusianus. Next base: position 859,718 of record BQKN01000064.1, read on the forward strand.
CATAGGCTTTACCATTTGTTGCGGGGATAGGTTACCCTGCGACGCGTGTTAGGCGTTGACTTTAGGATTTTTGGCTAACCCCCAGCCTTCAACGGATTTGATTAGCCTTTACCGACTACCGTTTGAGTCGGGCTAGCATGCGGATTGTCTAAATCCGTTCTATATGTAACGTTGTGCTAAAGGAATAAACTCCCTTAGACTTTGTGCTACGACTTTGAATACGTAGACTTCGCCATTGTTATGGGAATAGGCTACCCAGCAACGTGTATTACACGCTGACTTATCCCCACTTAGGTTTCGGGATAAAATACCCCAGAATCGAATTCTGGTGTCTCTTTCTACGGGGAAAAGACTAAACCGGCGACGCGTGTTAGGCGCCGGCATATCCTTTCTTAGGATTCAGGATGAAATTCCCCATGCGTATGAGGCATGGATTTTGGTGTTATTAATAACAACCTACCACAATGTTGAATATGCGGACGGGTGTTCTTTTTAACGGTTAAGAACTAACCGGCAACGCGGGTTAAGCGCAGACTTATCCCTGCTTAGATTTCAGGATAAAATACCCCAGAATCGAACTCTGGTGTCTTCTTCTGCGGAGAAAGACTAAACCAGCAGCGCGTGTTAGGCGCAGACTTATCCTGCTTAGGATTCGGGATAAACTTCCTAGGATGAATCCTAAATTCTTGGAAAAGGATTGGTGTGGGAAGGAAGAATTTTATATTCTATTCCCCGAACAAGGAAGGAAGAATTTTATATTCTATTCCTTGATTCTGGAAAGGAAGAATTTTATATTCTATTTTCAGTGTAAGAAAGAAACTAGAAGTGGGATCTCCACTCCGAGAATCCGAAAGATCTAAATAAGCCTACCTTTTATAGGATCGGTTATCTAGATGAATTTTTCGTTTATCGAAATGAAGTTTCAACTCTGGTTATAACCATGAAGAGGTTTAACCAAAGAGAAAGGAGGGGAGTTCTTTCATTTATCGAAAGGAGACTCTGAATTGGAAGTGGGCCTCTTGTTCGTGGAAAGAATCAAGAGGGAAAATTTTTTGTGGTTTGAAAAACAATTTTGGTGGACCCACTGTCAATTGAAATTGCTCAGTGAGGGAATTTGATGGTAAAAATTATTTTGGGTTATCCTCTAGAATATGAAGTGGAATATTCTTCGAGAAACTTCCTGATAAATGGGTTATCCCGAATGTACTAGGGATAGTACTTTTTCAAAAACTTCCCATTTATTGGCATTAATTGCCTGACGCCTTCCAGAGAAATGAGACGGTATGCGCCGTTTGAGTAGACTGTGTCTATCACAAACGGTCATTCCCATTTGGGTTCGAATTTACCCTTCTTCTTGGAGTTGAGGATTATCACTCGGCGAGCAACGAGGACCAGATCTCCTTTCTTGAAGCTTCTTTGGCGGACATTTTTGTCAAAAGCCCTGAAAATTCTAGCTTGATAGAACTCGATGTGTTGTTGAGCTTCCAATTGCCTTTCATCTAACCTTTCGAGTTCTTCGAGACGTTTCTGATGTTGCTCTTCGATCGTCATCTCCGTTGCGAGAGCGATCCGAATGGAAGGGATTTGAATCTCCAACGGTAGCACAGCTTCGCATCCGTACACCAACGAATATGGGGTGGCTCCCGTAGGCGTGCGTATGGTGGTACGATAAGCCCAGAGTGCTTCGCCAAGTTTATCGTCCCAGTCTCGTTTATTGGTCTTCACGAGCTTTGACAGGATCTTGATGATCGTCTTGTTAAAAACCTCAGCTAATCCGTTCGCAGCGGGATAATAAGTTGTTGACGAAACATCTTGGATCTTGAACTTGTCACAGAACCTGATGAAAGCGTTGCTTATGAATTGCGGACCGTTGTCATGGATGATCCGTCTCGGCACTCCGTGTCGGTATATGACATAATGCTTGATGAAGTTGATGACGTTGTTCGTCTTCACTTTTTTAAGTGGAATTGCTTCAGCCCACTTTAAAAAGTAGTCCGTGATGGCGAGAATAAACCGATCGCCTTTGACTGAAGGGGGAAAAATAGGACCGATAATGTCCATACCCCATGTCTCGAATGGCCAGGATGTGATTGACGTGTGTAACCGCTCCGGTGGTTGGTGCATATAATTTGCATGCACTTGACAGGCGTGACATCATCATGCGTATTCGATTGCGTCATGTACCATTGTTGGCCAAAAATATCTCATTCTTCTGATGCGATCATACAGTTTGGGACCAGGCTGATGCGCACCGCATTCTCCTTCGTGTGCTTCCTTAAGAACTTCTTTTGCTTCTTCGTTCGAAAGGCATCGGAGGAGCAAATCATCATACCCTCGACGGTATAATGTACGGGTCTCGGAATTATAGAAGAATCTTAGTGCTCTTTGACGGATCGATTCCCTTTCTTTTACATCCTCTGGCAAAATACCGTACTGGACGTAGTCAATGATAGAAAAACGCCAATCTCGGGACTCAGACCCGATTTGAGTTGAGTTCACCTCCTTGGCGTTTATGTTCTTATCACCTTCCTCTTCAATATCCATATTGTATATGGGTATGCAGAGTTGATGTGATCTTACTGTGATCAGCAGTTCAGTTTCGGGCGACTGCGCGAGTGATACTGCTAGTGCTACCAGTGCATCTGCATAAGCGTTCTGGAGGCGAGGGATGTATTCAATAAAGAATTCCTCGAAAGAATCTGTCATTCTGACGGCCTCCTGGTGGTATGGGATCAGGTCTTGGTTCCTGACTTCATACTCTTCACGGACTTGGTTAACTATCAATTGAGAATCCCCAAAAGCTTCGAGATATTTGACCCCCAGCTCCTTGGCAAAACTGAGTCCAATAAAGAGCGCGTTGTACTCGGCTACGTTATTGGAACATGGATCTGTCAGTGAATAAGCCCGAGGCATCACATGCTTCCCTGGGGAAACTAAGACAACTCCAACTCCGGAGGAGACTTTAGAACATCCGGGGGTTACTGCCTTATTAACTGCTCTCGAAGCACCATCAAAGTATAATTGTCATACTTGTTGATGTGACGTGGTGTTAACCTCGTGGATTTCATCCGGTAAGTCATCATATACTTCTGCCGTATCTGTTGTAGGGCTTGCCGTCAAAAGATCACAAATCGCTTGTCTTTTGACCGACTTCTGCTGTTTGAAGTGCAGATCATACTGGGACAAGAGAAGGACCCACTTCGCTAACCGCCAATTCATCGAACCCGGTTGTGTCATAAAAACCCGTACTGGATTAACGTTAGAGATAACGTAAATCGTTTGTCCGACCAAGTAATGCCGCATCTTTTGTACTGCAAATACCAATGCGAGACATTCTTTCTCAATCATCGGATATCGGGACTCAGCGCCTACCAACGTCCGACTTAAGTAATAAACTGCCTGTTCATGACCCTTATCATCGTTTTGCGCTAACAAAGTACTTATCGAATGGTTCATCGCCTTGATGTAAATCAAGAACGGTTTACCTGATTTTGGTGCGACAAGAACAGGAGGGTTTGTTAGATACGTTTTGATATCTTCGAGTGCTTTTTGACAAGCGTCGTCCCAAATAAACGACACACCTTTCTTGTTTAGCTTAGAGAACGGTTGGCACTTCCCAGAGAGATTTGAGATGAACCGCCGGATGTAAGCTAAACGCCCTTGCAATCCTCTGAGTTCTGTTAGATTTCTCGGGGGCTACAATTCATGTATCACCTTCACCTTGTCAGGGTCAATATGTATGCCTTTAGTGGTGACGACGAATCCCAAGAATTTTTCGCTGGACATTCCAAGGAAGGATTTGGTGGGGTTCATCTTCAATTGATGACTCCGCATGAGATCGAACATCGTCTTCAAGTCCTTGATGTGATCTCCTTTGTTGCGGCTTTTTACAACCAGATCATCAACGTAGCATTCGACCGTTTTCCTGAGGTGCTTCTGGAAAATCTTCGTCATCGCTCGTTGGTATGTGGCGCCTGCATTCTTTAGACCGAAAGGTATCACTGTGTAGCAGAAGACACCGAGGGGCGTTCTGAACGCTGTATGCTTCTCATCATCCGGGTGCATCTTGATTTGGTTATACCCTGAAAAGCCATCCATGAAGGACATCCTCTTAAATCCGCACGTATTATCGATGATGACGTCCGTGATTGGGAGGGGAAAGTCGTCTTTCGGACATGCCGCATTCAGGTCCCTGAAGTCGATGCATATCCTGATCTTACCATTTTTTCTTCATGACTGGGACAATATTAGCTAGCCAGTCTGGATGTTGCTCCTCTCGGATAAACCCTGAGTCGATCAATTTCTTGACCTCTGCCTCGATAGCTTCCATAATTTACGGACGAAACCGTCTTTGCTGTTGTTTGACTGGTTTGGCATCCGACTTGATATCGAGGCGATGCATCGTCACATTGGGGTCAAGCCCTGGCATGTCTTCGTAATTCCAAGCGAAGACGTCGATGTATTCCCTGATGAGGGCAATTAATTCCTCCCTCTCATCTGGAGGAAGACTATCACTGATGAATATGGGCTTTGGGTTCGCTTCATCGCCCATATTAATTTGGACTATCTTGTCCTCTGTGGGGGGTTCCCTCTGTTCAAACCTATCTCCATACTGCAGGTTCAGATGATGGACCCATGGGTCTTCCCACGTTGGCATTTGCTCATCGTCTTCCATCGTAGATGGATCAGCTGAAGTCATGTTGGACATTAAGGTCTTGAACATTTCCCCCAAACTTGTGTCGGAATCCCCAGCTGAAGAATCAGGAGAGTACCCATCCTTAGCTTTGTTAGCAATTTGATCGATAATTTACCAATCACATTCATCATCAGACGAGGAAACATAGCCTAAGCCTCTTTTGTGACGGTAATAATCGTCCGGTTTCCCTTTTGGTACATATGCTGCTTTGGCTGGGATACGAGAACCTCGATCAAAGTACAAACCTTCTCTGAGTGCGAAGTCATATCCCTGTTTTTTCATGAGCTTACGCGCTTCCGGACTATACTTAGATAAGTGCAGACCAGATTTGTCATCATCTTCATCTTCTCTTAGGAAATGATCTGGCAACGAAAAATTCTCCTTTACCGTAAACCACTTCTTTTTCGCCTCCTACTTTGGCAGGGACGATCAGGGTCGTTCCGAAAGAATGTTGGAGGTGTTTCTTCGTTACATAAGATGATCGGAGCGGCGTATATAACTCAGGCTTATCGTCTAATCCTTTTATCGCATCATCAAGAGACAAGGAGTACTCTAAATCAGCTTTTATTTCAATATCGGCAAGTTGCCAGTTACAACTGCCATCTGACGATTGTTCATCGTCAAGATTGATTACAAATGGTACAATGTCATTTAAAACAAAACCACCATTGTAATCGAATCCGGCTTCGGAATCAGCTTCTTCTCCGCTATCCGTGCCCTGGACTGATGGTTCCGTATCGGATTCGTTACCATAAAGGAGAGAATCGGTGAAGTAATTCTCAAACCCTTTAAATGGTTGCTTATCCGCGACCACCGTCCTGACTCTACCATCTGTGTCGACATATTTCAGACACTGATGGAGAGTGAAGGGAACTATAACATTACTATGGATCCAAGGCCGACACAGTAGTAAGTTATATGATGTCTCAGCATCAATCACGTAACACGTGACCTCCGTCTTCAGATCACCCATTTGGCACTTTATCCGGATCTTTCCCAAAGGCCTTGACCCGCTGGTGTTGAATCCGTAAATGACCGTGCCTGTAGACGCCAATTTGCTGACGGGAATGCCAAGGCTATGCATTAGGCTAAGTGGCATAATACTCACAGCGGAACCCGGATCCACTGGATTCGGTTGACTTCGCTGGAGCCAATGTACCCGACGAAGTATAGGGGCCGATCATGGTTCGAATTCTTCGTCTGCATATCCTCTTTTGTGAAGGTGATGCAGGGAAGATTCTTGGCCGCTACATTGCATTGCTGAACTGACGGTTCTGGCTCTTCAGGTGCCGGCTTGATCCGAGTGAGGAATGCTTCTGAATCGGCCAAGGCTTCTCGTAATGCCTCTCTAGTCTCCTTAGACAACCGCAGCAACTCATAGAGCGTTATCCGCGCCGGAATATAGGCTAATTGAGCCATTATGTCGAAAATACGCGGAGTTTTCGAGCTCTCCGGTTTGTCTCTTCCAATCGGACGATTGAAACGAGACTGTTTCGGATTCTGCACCTCTTGGGGTCTCTTTTCCTTCTGATGATCCGTCATCTATCGTCGAGCATCTTCAACCGGTTTAGGAGCTGCAATCACCCCCAGCTCTGTGAGAGTTTTGGCTGGTCCCCGTTTGGTCACCCCTGCTCAGCTAGCTGATCACTGGGCGACGGATAGTTGAAGTGGTACTCGTTTTCGCTTCTGGTGGCAAACACGTCTTGTTCTTCTTCAGAGAGCGGGAAAGTAGGAGCTTCATCGCCGCCCTCTTCGAAAATTACAGAAGTAGCGTTGCAGGCCTTGCCTTTACCCTTTCTTTTCGAGGACGTCGCCCACTGTTCATCTTCAATGAGATCCGGATGAACCCAGAGGATTTTACCATTCGGGGCTATGTGTGGCACAGTCCCTTTTGGCGCTGTCCATGTGGGTCATCATTCGCCGTCTTCATCCCGACTTTGGTGACGCGTTTTGACTCGAACCATGTTGTAGGCACCGATCCAAAGCAAATTAACACCGCGTTTGCTCCTACATTCTTGGCAGGCTTCGGAGTTATGACCCCTACGTCAATTAACGTCTGGATCTTGTCTTTGAGGTGGTAGCATGACCTCGTAGGGTGATGAACCGCTCTGTGGTACGCGCAGTACTTCGGATCTATCACTTTGCTGACCCCCTCTTGATCTATGATCGCCGACAGTTGGATTTTGTTGTTCTCCAATAAATACTTGAAGATGGCGGGCACCTCGTCATCTTTGAAGGAGTACACTTTAGGAAACCTCGGTTCTGAAGATTTCTGCTTCTGAGACCGTTTCTGCCAATGCGGCTGCGATTGTTGTGGCGCTCGCTACTGCGGCTGCTGCTGAGATTGCAGTTGGAAGGTTTGATTAGCATCAACTGCGTTAGCATGTGCCTTACCCTTCCCTTTTGGGACGAAGTTTTGTTTCGGAGGATTTGTTGCCGGTTGGCCTCTCTCCGCCTTCTTTCTCCTGAGGAATCGCTCAGCTTGCTCCCCTCGGACCTTCAGATCCTTCCATGTCTTGGATGGTGCTGTGCCCATTGCTTCCAACACGTCCAGTGAAAGATTGTTGTGGCAGGTCTGGAAGATGAACTCCTCAGTGATCGGGTCCCTGCAATTCATCGCCTTGTTCCGGAACCTTTTGATGAAGGTGTCGACTAACTCCTCGTCCTTCTGCTTCTCATCGAGCAACGATCCGATGAATATCTCAGTGTCGTCGTCAAAGAAATTCATGAGGAACTTAGTCTCCATGTCATCCCAGTTGTTTATGCTACCTGGCTTGAGGCGACGATACCAATCGAATGCGGCTCCGCGAAGAGTGCTAACGAATGACCGCACCATTAGAGGCTCATTACCAGAGATTACCCCTAAGTGTGATTTGAAGTAAATCAAATGTTGAGTGAGTGAACCCATCCCATTAAACAGCGTGAAGTTAATGAGACTGAACTTCGTCGGATATGGGATTGATTCTCACTCTCTTTGGTATGGACAAGGAATGCCTGTCTTTTTCATCTCTTGAGCGGAAATCAATGTATTAATTTTGCTCTCGAGGTTTTTAATTTTCAGGCTTTCGCCTGTGTCTTCGCTAGCATTCTCGCTACCACCCCCTACGTTGACGGGAGGATTATTGGCGTTATGAGCTCCATTTGTATCCTCATCTTCCTGATGAACCTGGTTACGACGACTTGGTTCGCCTTGCTGGTTCGTCAGTGCTTGGATCTGTTGATCATGCATCTCTCTCATGTTCTGCATGGCCATCTGCATTTCGAACCTGAAGCTTTCCTATTGTTTGGCCATGTCTTCTTCGAGCATCTTGTCCACTCGCTCCGCGCTTATCATGAATGACTTGCGGGGTTATCCTTCACTGGACACAGTATTGTCAGACGCAATTGCTGAGCCGACATCTGATTCTTCATCTCCCGAAGGTACTCTTGTCCGAACCCTACCATACGTTGCACGAATGATAGCTCCGGACTAAAGACGAGTTACACGTCGGGGCACCTCTGGAATCGCCTCGGGGTTGTCCTGAGCCGATGTTCCTTTGCTGGTCATGTTGGCGGTGACCTTCGAATGTTCACCGTCTTCGACCACCGTTCTTCTTTGTCGGAAACGCCTAGGCCTTGGCTTTGGCGTTTCGGTACTAAGCCTTTCGAACACTGAAACTCTCTCAGGGACTGCCTTGATGCAATTGCATTCAGACAGTACCGCGCGGATAAGCTTTGAACAAGGGCACTGAGTTTCCAGCCTTCGAGTGTAGGCATCGAAAATTGCCGATAGGTCCCCGCAAACAGCTCAGTGTTAACGAGCGACGATGAACGCCACTACCCGGTTCACAAGAGCTCAAATGACGCCGGTAAGCAACTGAAGCAAACCGACGGATTACGTGAGCCGACAGAATGGGTTGACCGAAAACCCCGCGATCACCGCAATTGGGCCAACGCCCGCCATGCCCCGATCACCCCACTGATAATCCAACCATCGGGGCCTACAGAGCTCGCCGTCACGATTCCAACGCATCCGAAATCACTCAAATCCGAGTTCGGATGAAAAGTCAACGGCGAGTCAACGGCGGGACAACGGTGGCGTCTCAACCAACATGAAACACCCCGGGGGTGTCTGAAAAAATCCAAGACACCCCAAGGGTGTCTCGGAAAATCCAAGACACCCCAAGGGTGTCTCGGAAATTCCGAGACACCCAAGGGGTGTCTCGGATTTTTTGAGACACCCCACGGGGTGTCCTTAGTTATTTCAGCCACCCCCCCTCTTGGTTTCCTATAAATAGGCCCTCTAGGCCTCCATTCTCTTGGCTCGGATTTTTGGAGAGGAATTTCTGGTCTTGGGTTTAACCTCGAGATCTGAAATTTAGGAGAAGAGCAGCGAAGCCCTGCCGGATCGAAGAGCGAGAGGTTTTCATCTTGTCCTTCATTCACCCCTTTCTGTCCTTAGTATTGCCCATTAGCGGTGACTACTAAGAAGAGCTAGTGCCTCGTTTAACCGAGGCATAAGCTTTAAACTTCTAAGATCTCACGCGGATCGACGAAGTTCTGCTTCTATATCCCACGCGGATAAACGAAGCTCTGCCGGATTTTCCCGGAAGGATCTTGAAGAGTCGGCGGTCCACGGACATCGACGTCCCCGTCACAGGCCAACAACCCACGCAAGCGAGACCGTACCAAACTGGGCTCTCGTGTTTATTTTCGTTTAAGTTGTAATCTTTTGTTTTCATTTAAACTCTGTTGTAACGCTCAAAGTTGTAACAGATCTCGAAAAAGAGAACATTAATGAAAACAGCAACTTTTACCGGAAACATCGAGGACTTCTCTTTCTGGCTTCGCTCGTACCCCCAGCACGATAGTACAGCTCGTCCGTTTAAAAGTCGGAGCAACCTATCGTGTGTTGGCACGATTTCCCAGGTATAACGTCATCGTCATCGGATGATAACGCTTCCTTCTGAGAATGAATTGCCTTCTTTGGGCTTTCGAGAGTCACTCGCCTCGAAACGCGCCTTTGTGGGCGTGAATTCTCAACGGGCTCCTGAACCTCAATGCGCAGCGTAGTGCGCTTGGTTGCCCTGATTTTCTCGTCATGTTGAGGGTTGTGGCGACCCCCAGCGTGTTGAATCGTTCGGGACTTCTTCATTGGCCCCAAATGCTCCTGAACTGTAATTTTACCTCGTTCCTTGGGAAATGGACCGAGGCGCTCCAAAACCGACTTCCTTTTCTGGGACGGTCCTGTGGGATCTCCCGGAGCAGTTGTGAAAGTCATCGGCGGTTTGGATTGACTCGCCGGAAGTTGCACTTTCGACGGTTACGGTTGTTGCTCCTTGGTCTGAACCGCCGTTTCAGACTTCGACCTCCAAACCTTGCGTGTTGATGGCGGCTTCTTGGCCACCTCATGCTGCAGCTTTCGACGGGCTTCTTCAGCTTTAGCCCGTGCCTGCGCTGATAATGCGCGACGCTTGCGGATGCGCTCCTCCAACGTCGAACGGTTCTGTTTGACACGGACCCACTCCATCGTTGGCGGCTTGGAGGAACCACCATTCATTGACTGTTGAGGCTGCTTCCCTCTTTTGCTCTTCAGATCCGCATTGTAGCGGACCCCGTCAACAGACTCCATGGCCTTTGCGAATTGTTTCGCAAGGCGTTGACGCTGCCTCTGGCGAGCTCTCTTAGAAAGAGTCACCACGCCTTCCATGACGGATTTGACCTGCTTGGAGGCCGGTAGAGCTTCACCCGATGCAACTTCGGCGCCAATCGGGGTGAAGTCGTCGTTAGTAGCTTCAACTTCTTCGTACCAACGAACTTTCCTCCTGGAGGAGAACTTCTTGGATTTCTTGGACTTGTGGGGGGAGGTTGATCCAGACGAGGACACGTACTCCTCGTATGTCTGCTGGTCGAACTCGTATTCGACCTCCTCCACGACCAGGATCGAGATCCGCGGCTGCGACGCTCCGATCTCGGCAGCGAGATCGGTGGCTCCCACTGTGGTCGCCAGATTGTTCGCGGGAAAAACTGTAGCCTTCTTCATTGATGATTCCATTGAACACTCAGTAATTGTTTATCGATTATAAAGTTCCGGTCTTTTTATAAGATCCGGTTACAAGAAATCAACAAAAAATAAAAATTACAACTTTCCTTATTTGTCGAACAAATCACGAGCTACTGTTTTACGGTCGCTCGCTTGCGTGGGTTGTTTGCCTACGCCGGGGGTTTATCCGTTGACCACCGCACGATCTAGACCCGGACGGATCTACGCAGTACGACGGGTATTATTCCACTAAAGATATAATAGCCGGGGGGATCGGTTCACCAAGGAACAAATCGCCCAAATCTCGGGATCAAAGACCAAGCTTTGATCCGGAGTGTGCCTACATAGATCTCAGATCTGATTTCCTCCCTCGAACTCCTGCCTTTTGTGACGCGGATGCTCGTCAAGAACCAGATCTGAATGCCCAAGTCTTCAAGCCTTCAAAAACTTCAAGATGAGGTCTCAATTCGACAGAGTTTCGGCTCTCCAAAAAAGTCCCCTCAACAAATGAACCCCTTGGCCTATTTATAGGCACCCAGATCTGTGCCTGGGCACAGATCTGGGCTGAGGTGGCTCGGCCACCGAGCCACCTCAAGGTGGCTCGGCCTTGAGGTGGCTCGGCGGCCGAGCCACCCCTTTTGGGGTGGCTCGATGGCCCACCCATGGGTGGCTCGTGTCACGCCCCGCTTCCCAAATACCCGGGAATCGGAACGTGAACAAGCCCGAGACGTATTAGATTGAGAAGAAATATACAATATTATTTTTTTTCTCTTTTCTTTTCTTCTCAACCTAATACGCTAAGCGTCTGGAAACAATATAATATACGAAGTCACAGGTCCCCGATCACACATAGCAAGAGTATAATGAACAACTCAGAATGGAAAAGATACATATCACAAATAGAATATCATCCAGGACACAGAGTTGGGTCAAACACGCCCTTATTACAAAACCGTCCAACTAAAAATATAAAAATACATAGTCCAATAGGAATAAAAGGAAAGTACTGCTAAAACAACTAAATCCAACATCAGACTAAAGTAAGGTTCTGCAAAAGAGATCTAGTGCTCATCAAATACTACAGAAATAAAAGTCTAAGCTTCAGGTTATTCTTCTGATCCATCTGAAAGACCTTACTGCTGCAAATCATCTGGCTCCTGTACTATTCCGAACTGAGGCTGCTCATCTCCTAAATCTGACGTACACCAGAGAAAAACAGGTGTACGTCAGCGTGTGCAACAAACGGCAAGATCCCACAGAAATAGGAACGATCGAACGACCAAAGCAAAACAGCGATAATAATAATAATAGCTTGCAAAAGAAATTACTAATAATCTAAATGCAATCTATCACTGAAATAAAATCATCAGAACGAACTAAGAAAACCATCCAAGTGTTAAGATCACGCAGCTAGCCAACAGGGAAATCATCCAAGTAACACGGTCATACACTAGATGAAATTACTACTTATAAATCTACAACTCGAGACGTAGTACGTCGAGCGAAATAATCCAAATAAGAAAACCCTCATGTATATACCATATGTCTCAAATTGTAGATAATTAAATATTAATCCCGATCTATGTATAAAAAAAATACAACATGCCTACATCTCACAAGAATCCATAATCACCTCAAGTACGAGGTCATGTAACCAGCCATTCTATAACAGGTCACCGGTACAAATCTCACACAGAGTCAACGTTCATATCATCTTATAACTGATTGTTCGCATATCATCCAAGCAATAAATTCATGAACCAAAGTAGCGACACCGATCTACTTTGACTCAACAACCCAACCCCAGTGGCGACACCGATCCACTGGTACGAGCATGGAAGATATATCAACAACCATATCCAATCACATGAACAAAGACTTTCCCACCCCCAACTCTTCTTGCTTTTCTAAGTCAACACAACACATGTCTCTAGATCACACAAGGCCACTATGGTCATGACTACTAATGATTTTCAATCATAGCAAGGCAATAGTAATGTAACAAGTCATGTGCAATAATATTATGACATATCATGTAATAATGATTTGTTATAGTATATATATATATACATAAATATATACATATATATATATATATATGAAAATAGTAATATTATAATGCACTAGAAATGATGAAGAAGAAATCCTTCAGTCAAGTCCGATGATAGATAGATCGATGTAGAATAAAAAAACAACTACTAACTGTCGAAAAGGAAGTATACATGCTAAACGAGGAAGCGATCCAACCAAAGGAAATATGAAAAATAATCATAAGTATAATGACGATATAACGAGGAATCCTACGACGTCAACGGGAAGAATCTCAAGATCTAGTTCCATTGTAGATAGGTCGGCAGAAGAAACAAGAAGCGACTTCAGATTCAATTTCGAATAATTGAGCAATAGAATGAATGAAGGAATCTAAACAAATCATCCTAGGTGTAGAGGGGATCAAATCAGGATTGTCAATAAATCAGGACGTTAATCTCCCCTCCCTATTTTAGTAAGAACGGCGAAATCGCCTACAAGAATAAAGTCGGTTCATCTCCACAATTTGGAGGAAATCAAGGCGTATAGCCGACACAGGAATGAAACAAATACATAGGCACGAAGGCCATCCACCGCAATGATACACAGCCATAAATGAGTCAACGAATACAATACAAGGCCATCAATAATATACAAGGCCGGCAATTTATTATACAAGGCTGCAAACAATAATACGTTTCCCGGCAGCGAATTGCAAAGCAAACCTGTAAGGAATTCTAGGCTAATGCATTCAAGCATAAGTATAAGGAAGCACGATATAGATGTGATATCAGACAATAATACGAATCAAATGAGTAATCACATGAAATATAATTACGAGACTCAATATGACATGACTGTATGGGATAACTATGAATCGGACGTGCATGTATAGTATAATAAATTCTTTTAAAATATCTATTATTATAATTACTCAAAATAAACCATTTATTTTTAAACTAACCTTTAAAAATAATTAGCTTATTAATTCCAAATAATCTTTTACAAAATAATTTCCTTTTAAGTTATTCCTAATCTTCTAAATTAATAAATTCATAAATTCAAAAATAAGATAAATTCTCATTAATTCAAAATATTCTATTTTCCCAAATAATTTCTTTTAAATTATATTTATCATTCTAAAATGATTTTTTCCACAAGATAATTTCTAAAAATTATTATAACTATTCTAAAAATACTATTTATCACCTAATTACAATATCTTATTTAATATTATTCATCAAATCCACATAGATAATTAAATCATAAATTAACATAAACAGATAATTCCCAATATCATTCAATAAGTCCACACAGATAATTATTAACAGTCCTAAAATTGCTGAAAATTCATAATAAATAGGAAGATATAGATCTGAGCAAGCGGGATCTTGCATATACTTAATTAACAATATATCAAAAATAGTAAAGGAAATACAAAGGATGTGAGATCTTGCCTGCGAGACCGTGGGGTCTGACGACGAGGCGACGACGCCTAATGCGAACGGGGTACGACGGATCTCAAGCGACGTCTGTGGCGGGTCTGGACTGCGTCGGCATATCGTCGAACAGGTGGCATGCGATGAAGGAGAGGCGATTCAAGAGGGGCAGCGGCGTGAGGTTAGCGAGGGCAAGGCAGTGGCTGCGGGGGTGGTTGCTGTCGGAGATTGGTTGAGGGCTGCTGGAGGCGGTTGTGGAGTTTGGAGTCTGAACGCGACAGCGGCGAGGCGGAGTTCGTCGGACCTAGAGGGCTCGTCGGAGAACAGAGAGGGGGCTGTGGTGAGGGGAGGACGACGGCGGTAGTGCTAGTGGAGGTGGCCGACGGCGGTGGTGGGACGGCCAGGGCAGCGGGGGCGGATCGGCGACTGGCGGTGGTGGATCTGATGGCGGTGGGTCAGGGCGGACTGCAGGGGAAGGCAAAGTTTAGGAAGAAGAGAGGGAGAGGGCGGTGGTGGAGGGAGCTCAGGGCGGCGCTGTGGTCTCAGGCGGCTGTCGGGTCGTTCGGGGTGGTGCGACGGCGGAGGCGGTTAGCTTGGGGGATGCGGGCCTGCAGGGCGACGAGGGAGCAGCGGTCAGGCTGGAGCTCGAGCTCAGGCGCGAGGAGGATGAGGGGGCGTTCGTCGGAGTTCGGTTTGAGAGTGAACGAAGGAGAGGAGGAAGAGGGAGAAGGGGATGACAGCTGGTTTGATTTGAAGAGAGAGAGAGAGTAAGAAAATGAGAGTGATTGAGATTATTTTAAAGAGAGAGAAAAAGAGCTCGTGAGTGAGAGAGAGAGCACGAGGGATTAAAAAAAGAAGAGGGGGAAGCACGAGGAGGGAATTGCGGGAAATGAGGAGAAAATTAAGGAGTGGGTAAGGGAGAGAGAGAGTAATTGATACAAGGGAACCAGAGGAAAAGCCAGATAAAAGATTGACTGTCGTGCTGATCGCCTGATAGCTATAAATAGAGGTAGGGGATAATGGTGCAAGCTAAAAATACATATAATTAATAACAATAATAATAATAATAATAACAATAACAATATAAATAATCAATATTAATTTTAAAAAGTTTTCACCGTAACAATTTAATTTATAATTAGCAAAATCATCAAAATATTATAATACTGTATTTTTAAATCGTAGAAAATTAAGAAAAATACAAATACTCTTTTAGAAAAATAATATTTAATATTTAAATACCAGAAAAATTTATTCAAATCACAATCGAAAATCACGGTCCTTACAGCTCGGCCACCGAGCCACCTTCGGGTGACTCGGTTTTGGTCGGGTCTCTTTTGGGGTTGGTTTCTGATGTTTTCCGTTGTATCTAGTTCTCTGTGTTCGGACTCGATTCGTTGTCTTGATTTGGCAGTAAATCCGGTTCCTGATTTGGCAGTAAATCCACCTCTGAATTTGAGTCCGAAACTGATCTCGAATCGATCGTGATTCGTCCGCGTCCGCTCTTGATTGGATGACTCGTTGATTCTTCAACCTGTTGGCTTGATTCCGCACGCGAGTGGATTCATTCTGTTATTTGCGTGCGGTTCGTCAGCTTCGTAGCCTCGTTAGTCCGCTTCGTCGCGTATCGTTTGGCTTCGGTGTTTGCGGGCTAACGGTCGTGTTCAGATACGTCGCCCGATGGTCTGTTTGTCGATTGGCGTCGTCGAGCTGTGTTAAGGGACCTATAGGCAGTTTTATACGCCTACACTATTCTTCTCTATTAGTGAAAACTCTATCCCCTTTTTGCCCCGTGGACGTAGGTAACTTGCTGAACCACGTTAAAATTGGTTATTTGTGTTTGTGCCGTTATTTTTGGTTTGTTTGGCCTTCTCTCGACATTTGTTTGGTTTGGTTTCTCGAAGCACATAGGTTTGGTGGCTTCCGCGCGCACAACAATAAATGCATTCTACTTCACCGTAAAGAAATAAAAATTAATAGTATCTTTCAAAAGAAAAAAAATGCATGCTCTTAAAAAAAATATGAACACTTTGCTTCATTCACCATTAGAGAAATCAGGGTAAATTAGGGAAAGGGGCGAAATGAATTAAACCTGACAAGGAAATCCAACAAAACAGTGTCATATGGGGAAAAATTAGGGGAAAATAAAAAATTAGGGCGAAATGAAATTCACTCAAATGGTGGGGGGGGGGGGGGGGGGGATATCAAATCCAACTGTAATCTTTCACTAAACCCTCATATACTTTTTCTTCCCCTCACTTCATCCTCCATTTTACACGAGTTTATTATAAAATATTGCCTACTTTTTTACTTGTTTGAACAGAGAAAGATGTACCATTTGACGGAGATCTGAAGATAATAGCAGCCCTCGACGACTTCCAACAGTTGCGACGACTTCCGATGATGGCAGTGACTTCCAATGCCATGGAAATGGAGGCACAAAGGGAAGAATTACGGTAGAAGAGGTTTTTTCCTCTTGGGAGAAGACGCGTGGGCTCTTATTTCATAAGCGAAAGACACAAAACACCTCTTTAGTGTTTTGGGAAAATTGTTTTGTTTGGGTTGGGTCATGCTTTGGCCAAAAAAAACGCATTGGTACCCAAACAAAATTGTTTCGTTTTTAGCCTAAATATAATAGGAAACGGCCCAACCGCACCTGTTACCAAACGCACCCTACATTATACTTCCCTATACTATTATTATAATACAAGAAAGAGAAGTGTGGACATAAAAATTATCTACTTCTAAAACAAGTTAAAAGATAGGGAAAAATGCTTTCAGCCACCAAAAGCCAAGTGAACATGCTTCCCACCCCCAGGACTTGGTCAATGGGTGTTTTACCCCTAAAAATAAAGAATCTGTTCTCTGAGCCCCCAAAACACAAAACCCAAGACATTAAAACATGTGAAGACCATAATACCCTTCTCTCTCTCTTTCTTTTTTTATTAAAATATGATGGGGGATTATTTTATTATTTTTGTTTTCTTTCTCTCTTTATCATGATGTACCAAGAGGATAGTTGAAATGATTGATGATGATTATTTTATTATTTTTGTTTTTTATTATTTTGATTGTTTGTATTGGGAGGTTGTTAAAG
Organism: Asparagus kiusianus; assembly: GCA_022839385.1. NCBI lineage: Eukaryota > Viridiplantae > Streptophyta > Magnoliopsida > Asparagales > Asparagaceae > Asparagus > Asparagus kiusianus. The sequence continues at coordinate 877,000 of BQKN01000064.1, forward strand.
TTACGGGTTGATTGTTAAGGTTACGGGTTGGTTGTTAAGGTTAAGGGTTTATTGTTAAGGTTATGAATCCCCTCTCTCTCTCTCTCTCTTTCTTTTGTTAAAGTTACGAGTTGATTGTTAAGGTTACGGGTTGGTTGTTAAGGTTATGAATCCTCTCTCTCTCTCTTTCTTTTTTTATTAAAATATGATGGGGATTATTTTATTATTTTTATTTTCTCTCTCTCTTTATCATGATATACCAAGAGGATAGTTAAAATGATTGATGAGGATTATTTTATTATTTTCGGTTTTTATTATTTTGGTTGTTTGTATTTGAAGGTTGTTAAAGTTACGGGTTGATTGTTAAGGTTACGGGTTGGTTGTTAAGGTTAAGGGTTTGTTGTTAAGGTTATGAATCCTCTCTCTCTCTCTCTTTCTTTTGTTAAAGTTACGGGTTGATTGTTAAGGTTACGGGTTGGTTGTTAAGGTTAAGGGTTTGTTGTTAAGGTTATGAATCCTCTCTCTCTTTTTCTTTCTTTTTTTATTAAAATATGATGGGGATTATTTTATTATTTTTATTTTCTCTCTCTCTTTATCATGATGTACCAAGAGGATAGTTGAAATGATTGATGAGGATTATTTTATTATTTTTATTTTTTATTATTTTGGTTGTTTGTATTGGGAGGTTGTTAAAGTTACGGGTTGGTTGTTAAGGTTACGGGTTGGTTGTTAAGGTTAAGGGTTTGTTGTTAAGGTTATGGATTTGTTGTGTAGGTTACGGATTTATTGTTAAGGTTACGGGTTTAATTGTTAAGGTTACGGGTTTAATTGTTAGGGTTACATATCTAAAGATCCTCTTGGTACATCATGATAAAGAGAGAGAGAGAAAAAATAATAATAAAATAATCCTCATCATATTTTAATAAAAAAAGAAAGAGAGAGAGAGAGAATGATATTATGATCTTCACATGTTTTAATGTCTTGGGTTTTGTGTTTTGGGGGCTCAGAGAACAAAATCTTTATTTTTAGGGGTAAAACACTCATTGACCAAGTCTTGGGGGTGGGAAGAACGTTCACTTGGCTTTTGGGGGCTGAAAGCATTTTTCCCTAAAAGATATTAGAGCATCTCCAAGGGTTCCCTACAATATCCCTTAATCTAGGGGGAATTTTAAGGGAGGGGAAGGTTCTCCTTCAATGGTTCCCCTTTAAAAATCCCCTTACACCTTAATTATTCATATTTAAGTGTTTTAATTTTATTGATTAGGATTTAATTAAATATGTGATTTATTTATAAATGAATAAATAATTAAATATTAATAACTAAAAATAAATAAATAATTAATTTAAATTAAGAAATTACCTTATATACTCATTAAATTAACTAATATATTAAAATTTAACAAATAATTAATTTATATAATAATATACAAATCATGTTAAAAAGTGAAACAGTGTCTCCCTTGGATAATAATTAATTAATTTATATAATAATTAATATAATAAATCATTAATATAATTAATTTATATATAAATCATTATTAATTTATAATAATTAATTTATATAAATCATGTTAAATTTATATAAATAATATTAATAACTTAATTATATTATTTTAAATTAACTATACATTAACTAAATTTAATTAACTATAATTAACTCCAAAATAAAATATATTAATATAAAATTATATAAGGGGAAGGTTAAAGGACTTTTAACCTTCCCCTTAATTTAGGAAGGAAGTTAAGGGACTTTGGGTGAAGTGGACCTTTTTTCGGTCCCTTGGAACACAAACCCCTTAAAACTCCCTAAATTTAGCTAAGGGACCGGATTTTTCCGACCTTGGAGATGCTCTTAAACCGCACGATTTTCTCAATGTAGTTCAAGGATAATAGTGTAGCTATGACCGCTCTCTATGATTTGATATGAGATGGGAATATTCTTTTCACTCATTTGCGTTCAAGAGCCAAGAGCATAGGCCATCTATTCCACCACTTTGTTACGTCTTTGAACTGTGAAATCATTAATTAGCACTTAAATACCTCATAGTGTTCCTTATTTTGTATTTATATACCTTCACATTTTTTTGAGGACATTATTACACACATGAAATTTTTAAAATTTACACTTTAACACATTTTGTTATGCAAATGCAAAAATTCTCCGGAAAATTTTTCCACATGAGACTCACTAGCTAATTTTAGAACTTTTAACTTCTAACATTTGTTAGATTTAGGTAAAACATGTCATATTTCTAATTTAAATCTACTTCAATTATATTCTCTTAGGTTAATTGCGAACATACTCTTGTAGTACTACTCAGTTATAGATAGACCCACCATACCTCTATTTTTGCAAATAGATCTTTTTTTTCCAAATCTTAAAATTGTTAAACATGTTTGAAGAAGGGGGTAGACCCCCTATTTTAATATCAGTGAGAATAGACCATCAATTATCTTTTTACTTTCTTTTTTTTGAATTTTAAAGGAGTCTGAAAAGTTCACCAAGGAGTGAATATCAATTTTCCTTCTTTTTTTGAATTTTAAAGGAGACCGAAAAGTTCACCAAGGATGATGCTATAGGGCACTAATTCATAATTAACCCTATTTTTAATAAACTAGTATGCCACACATGTGTTACACGTGGCATACTTGATTTAAGAAGTTAATAGTAAATAATATATACACTATTGATTCTTAAATATGTCCTTACGAGAAATTGATTTAAGAAGTTAATAATAAATAATATATTACAATATTGATTCTTAAATATGTACTTACGATATAATATTTACATATGGTATATTGGTTCTAACTATATCAGGCAAGAAAGTTACAAAGGTCACTAAATAAAAACTTAATATTATATGTCTAGTAACCCGTTGCAATAGCAAATATTGTTATTAATCTAAAATTACAAAAGCTATACTAGTAAGATGGAATCACAACTGATATAAAACATTGTTCAAATAGCTCCGTTCATGGGAATTATCTAGATCAAAATTTTAATCCAAATTAAAGAATCTAAATCAAGAGACAAGAGTTAATCTAAATCAAAAGTTTTATGCAATTTAATCAAATATATTATATATAGGTTTGTGTATTCTGATTTACTCAATGCGTAGAAGATAGATATCTAATATGTTTTATTAGTTTATCTTTGTAGCCTAAAGTTAATGGGAACAAAGAACATATTATTGTTTAATCAAAAAGAAGACAAATAAAGTTTTATGAGTCAACATAATTATTAATGAAAAAACGTAAAAGATGCTTAATATAGGTAAAAAATTAAAATGACAAGAAATATTGAAAGTGTTGGGTAAGTTGATAGCATCTCTCAACTTAAAGTGCATATGAACTAAGTAATTAGTTAAGAATTCAACCATGAATACATCTAATAAATAAGAAAGCACAACTTACGACCTATATTCAACAGAAGAAGAAAGATTTATGATAAATATCACAAAAAGCTCTTTACAATATTGTGCAAGGAGGAGAAATCTTTAAATAGCTTTTTATAAACTTGAAAAATAAGATCGTTCGCTCTTTCTAAGTATTAAAAGATCAATAAAGTCTTACTAATCCATAGTAAAAAAATGTGCACACTAAGAATAATATTTGGTTCCCAAATCAAATGTATACATATTGTTCCCAAATCAAGGTTTCAAGTGATAAAATATAAATCAAGAGCTACAAATTGAACACGAGATATAGTGTTCAACTCCATAAAAAATAAATCTTTAAGTCTAAAAAGTATTTGATAAATATTATCCAATGTATGCATCTGCACATACACATACAAGCCACGTATACTGTAGACCATTTGACAAACTTTTCACATAACATATTTCATAAACCATTGTGTTGGTGTAGGAATTTGGCTTATTAGGTAATGTGGTTGATTGAAGAGAATGGATGAGCGTAGTTTATAGTGTAGAGATAAAAAAAAGGTTATGTAAAAGAAAAAAATGAAAGAATGGTTGGTCAACTGGAAGCATAATATATGCATTTAATTAAATTAGTTATGGGTTCTGTAAGAGCTAAGAAACTAACAAAATATTATTATTATTATGAGTTATAATTAATTTAATTTAATGTAATTTAAGACTCATTGAATGAGGTTTTAATATAGATCAAATAATTAAAGTAAAGTTATAATTATCAAATCTGAGAGGGGTAAAAAGCTAATTAAAAGTTTTAGCACCCAAATCCTTTTTTACTCTTTGATATAAATTGGGTTTTTCTATAGAGTGCCCATGGGTACTATATAAGAGAGGAGAGAGAGAGAGAAAAGTAAATTGCTCATAGAATTTAGTGCAAATTAGGAAGACCCATGGGCAATTCATGATACGGGTGTATCGTCTCTTCGGGAGCTTAGCGATCCTCATGGGAGCTTGAGGATAGATGATTCTCATGGTATCTTGAGAATAGAGTAGAGGAGTCGTGGACGAGGTTATTGGAGGCAATGAAGTCGAAGGATTCATCAAAACTACAGAAATTACAGTTGGGCTCTGGCCGGTCGACCGGCTTGGTCACGGCGGTCGACCGCTTAGTGCACAGACCCAGACTATGTCTCGGGACTGAGAGCGGTCGACCGATGGTGGCGCTGCGGTCGACCGGAAGCCCTGTAATCGATTTTCCAGATTTTGACGTTCTGACCGGTCGACCGCCTTGGGCACTGCGGTCGACCGCGTAGCGGTTCCGGACCTAGGTCTGTTTCCTGCTCCAGTTGAAATTTATGTTTAGTATAAATAGAAACACGACTTTTCTAGGGTTTAGAACTCAGTTTGTAATCAGAAAAGAGATCAGGGAGGTTATTCTTTGATCTAGAGAGATTATAAGAGAGAGATTTTGTAAAATCTAATTGATTCTCATAATCTAGAGAAGGTATTTTCCTTCGCCCTAATTAAAACTCTTGTGTTCTTCAGTTGTTTTCTTCTTTATCCACTCTTGATAATTCCGCGATCAAGAGTGCTCGCACGGCGACTCGTATCAAGTTGGTATCAGAGCACTAGATCCTGTGAAGGGGGGAACTGTGTATGGTCCTTACTCGCTCACAGTACAAGAAGCTTGGCGAGATCCTTAATTCCTCGGAGGGGGTCCAGAAATTAAGGAAGGAGAAGATGTCTGAAACAGATAATTCAGCGAGACTTGATGCCATGGAGAGACAGATTGAGACGATCGGGACGACTCTTACTCAACTCGTGGGTCTAATCAACGGAGGTGACAAAAAGGAGGAATCTTCTTCGAAGGGTAAGAAGAAACTCGTCGAATCCGACGAAGAGCACGAGGAATCTGATTCAGAGGGGGAGACTGAGATTGTCAAGACCGTTGGGCATCAAGGGGGTAAGAACAATTACCAAAATATGAAGATTGACTTCAAGGTTGAAATTCCTGTTTATGATGGGAGTATCAACGTGGAGAAGCTTGATGATTGGATCGAACGTATGGAGATGTACTTCACCCTCTACGGATATTCGTCCAAGGAGAAGATAGTGTTCGCGACATTGAAGCTTTCCGGGCACGCGTTGACGTGGTGAAAATCCTATTGCAAACAGGAGAAGAAAACGGCGTCGTGGAACAAGTTCAAGGAGCTACTTCGGAAGCAATTTTATCCAGTGGGGTTCCTTGAGGAGCGTTGGTACAAGTGGTATGGCTTGCGCCAAAAATTTAATCAGACCATTCAAGAGTACACGACGGAGTTCCAGCAACAAGCGATGGTCCTAAACATTGCAACGTCCGAGTACCCCATCTTCATGAAGTACATGGCGGGTCTGAATGATTACATCCGGAAGGAGATGAAGCTGTTTTCGATTGAGACGATCGCAGAGGCAAGCGTGAAAGCCATAGCCATTGAGGGCCGGCAGAAGAAAGGCAACGAGACAAAGGGGGATTCCAAACCGTCGGGGAGCAAGACGGGTGGCTCTCAGTCTAAGGATGAGAAGAAGAAGGTTGACTCGGGAAAAGCAGGATTGACTTGCAATCACTGCAAGCAGACAGGGCATATAGCTGATCGTTGCTCGGATAAGTATCCTCATCTGAAACCAAAAGGGTTTTAGAAGAAGGAGGAGAAGAAGGCGTACGTGATAGCACAGGGTCCAAAGGAGGTTCCCAGGATGACTGAACCCAATAATAGTCTCAACCTTATGGCGGGGAAGCAGGCCACTAGAGAAGATGACGACCCGAGGGAGCAGCTCTTTGTTCTGAAGTTGCAGGTCAAGACCAGTTTAGTGGATGCTATTGTAGATATAGGAAGTCAAAAAAATCTGATATCTGAGGCATTAGTACAGAAGCTGGGATTGAAGACGGTGAAGCATCCGAAACCCTATCCATTAGGGTGGATTCAGAAGGAGATGGGATTGAGTGTGGTGAACTAGTGTTCCTTCAGATTTGCACTCCATGAGTCGTATATTGACGAGGTCACATGCGACGTGGTTCCGTTGGATGTTTGCCAAGTTATTTTGGGCAACCCTTATTTGTGGGATAGATACGCAGTATATGATCGGCGAGCCCAAAAATATACGTTCACCAAGGATGGCGAGCAATTCATTTTTCGTTCGGCATCTCTTCCACAGGAGACGAGCTTGGTGACAGTGACTCAGGCTAAGAGGTTGGTGAATGCGGGCAGGAAGTTCGTTCTATTGTTCATTCGGCCGTATGAAGAGCAGCTGAGTAGGATGTGCTTGTCCACCTTGAGCAAGCTTCGGAGGGAGATCTTGAAAGGTTAAAGGCCAAGTATGCGGACTTGTTTTCGGAGATCACGGGACTACCACCACGTCGAGGTGTAGAGCATGAGATTATGTTGACAGGGGAGAGTTCCTTACCTAACATAGGCCTATACCGCACATCAGTACTGGAGTCCGAGGAGATCAAGAAGCAAGTTCAGGAGCTCTTGGAGACGGGAGTGATTGTGCCGAGTTATTCGCCTTGCGGGTCACCAGTGTTATTGGTGCCCAAAAAGGATGGAGGCTGGCGCATGTGCGTAGATTACCGGACGCTCAATAAGATTACCATCAAGAATCGCTACCCATTACCACGGATCGATGATCTTATGGACCAGTTGGAGGGAGCGAGGTTTTTCACGAAGCTGGATTTGAAGTCTGGTTACCATCAGGTGAGGATTCGAGAGGAAAACACTTGGAAGACTACGTTCAAGACCAAGCAAGGCCTGTTCGAGTGGTTGGTGATGCCGTTTGGATTGTGCAATGCTCCGGCTACCTTTATGAGGCTTATGAATGATTTGTTGCGACCGTTTATAGAGGATTTTGTGATAGTTTACCTTGATGATATCTTGGTGTACAGCAGGACCTGGGAGGAGCATCTCGTTCATGTTGAGAGGGTATTTGAAGTGTTGCAGGACGAACAGCTGAAGCTCAATGGGAAGAAGTGTGAGTTCGGGAAGGACGAGTTGGTGTATCTCGGCTTCATCGTAGGGAAGGGCCAGCGGAGGATAGATCCAGGCAAGGTGGAGGTGATCACAAAGTGACCGACGCCGAAGACAGTGACTGAGGTTAGGAGCTTCATGGAGGCTTGTCAGTATTTGCGTAAGTTCATTTAACATTTTTTTGACTTATGCGGCACCGTTACATGGCCTCACAAAGGCTAAAGTTCAGTTTGAATAGGGGAGGACGCATGAGGAGGCTTTTCAGTTACTAAAGAGGAAGATCTCAGAGGCACCGGTGTTGGCGTTGCCGAATTTGCAGCGAACTTTTGAGGTGGAGACCGACACGTCTAATTATACGATGGGCGCGGTGTTGATTCAGGATGGAAAACCGGTGGAATACCATTCTGAGAAGTTTTCGGGTGCTGTTGCGAACTACCCAACCTACGACAAGGAGTTCTATGCGCTATATCAAGCAATTAAGCATTGGAGAGTGTACTTGTTAGGAAAGGAGGTGGTCGTGCATTCGGATCATAAGCCGTTGGAGTTCTTACATGCCCAGACAAAGCTACAGTAGGCGCGTCACATGAAATGGATGTCTTATTTGATGGCTTTCAACATCATTATTAGGTACAAGAAGGGGGCGACGAACAAGTTAGCCGATATGTTATCTCGCCCACCAATAAGGTCTTTGTTGGTGACGACGCGTATTCAGCCCTTGGTTCCTTTTGAGTATGTTCAGTTGTATGCATCCAGTAGAGACTTCGGTAGTGTGTTTGAGCAGGCGAAGGCTGGTCAAAGGGGGGAGTATGCACTTGGAGATGATGGCTTATTGTATCGTGGGACATCACTATGCATTCCGGAGGATGGTGATAGGTTGCAGTGGATTCGGGAAGCACATACCTCGCGTGTGCAAGGGCATTTTGGCATTCAGAAAACGCTTCTCAATCTACGGCGACATGTGTTTTGGCCACGGATGCTTGATGATGTGACCAAGTATGTTGGAGGGTGTAAATTATGCTGTATTTCGAAGCCTTCTAACAGGAAGAGGGGATTGTACCTACCATTACCGGTTCCTTCTAGGCCGTGGGAGAGCATTTCTATGGATTTTTTAGGAGGGTTGCCGACTACGAATCGCGGGCATAACTATTTGTACGTTGTGGTGGACCGATTCAGCAAGATGGTGATATTGATTCCTTGTAAGAAGACCGTGACGGGAGCGGGTGCAGCACAATTATTCTTTGAGCATGTGTGGAAGCACTTTGGGTTGCCGAGCTCGATTATTTCGGATCGGGATAGCCGTTTTCTCGGGCATTTTTGGGATTCTTTGTGGAGTTTGATGGACACTAAATTGAAGAAGAACACGACCTTTCATCCACAAACAGACAGACAAACGGAGGTAGTCAACCGGACTATGGTGCATATGTTGCGGGGGTATAATTCCAGGCATCCTAAGACTTAGGATGAGAGTTTACCATATTTACAGTTTGCTTTTAATCGGGCAATTCATGGATCTTCCGGAAAGTCACCGTTCGAGACTTGTTATGAATTTTTACCGCCGAGCCCGTTCGATCTTGTGTTTTCAAGTGAAGCCACAGTGGACGGCAAGAAGGGGAGTGAAAGACAACGTGCTCAGCGATTTCTCGAGAAGATTGCAAATATTCATGCCACGGTTGAAGCTCAATTGAAGAAATCACAAGCTAAGTACAAGGCGAAGCATGATCAACATCGGGTTCCTTGTAACTTTGGTAAAGGCGATATGATATGGCTAAAATTGAGTAAGGAGAGGCTCAAAGGAGAAGGGAAGAAGTTGAAGCCTATTCGTTATGGTCCGTTTCGGATTCTCGATCAGATTGGCGACAACGCTTTTCATTTAGATTTGCCACCTTACTTAGGCATGTATTCGGTGATCAATGCCGAGTACTTGAAGTTGTTTGAGCCTCCGTTATTGGATGACGAAGGTGATGACAAGTTGATCTTACCGCATGTTGAAGACTTGTGGTTTGATAGAAAGGAGCCAATGAAAGAAGACTACATTTTGGAACGGAAGACGACCACGACGAGGCGGGGGACGAAGGAGTCGTTTCTCATTGGGCGTCAAGGTCAGGTTCCTAGCAAGGCTAAGTGGTTCAACAGAGAAGGAGGGGCTCGCGAGTTCCCTCAGCTGAAGTTCTAACTTGAATGGGACTTCAAGTTCCTAAAGGGGGGACCCATGAATCGGGTGTATCGTCTCTTCGGGAGCTTAGCGATCCTCATGGGAGCTTGAGGATAGATGATTCTCATGGTATCTTGAGAATAGAGTAGAGGAGTCGTGGACGAGGTCATTGGAGGCAATGAAGTCGAAGGATTCATCAAAACTCCAGGAATTACAGTTGGGCTCTGGCCGGTCGACCGGCTTGGTCACGACGGTCGACCGTTTAGTGCACAGACCCAGACTATGTCTCGGGACTGAGAGCGGTCGACCGATATGGTGGCGCTGCGGTCGATCGGAAACACTGTAATCGATTTTCCAGATTTCGACGTTCTAACCGGTCGACCACCTTGGGCACTGCGGTCGATCGCGTAGCGGTTCCGGGCCTGGGTCTGTTTCCTGCTCCAGTTGAGATTTCTGTTTAGTATAAATAGAAACACGACTTTTCTAGGGTTTAGAACTCGGTTTGTAATCAGAAAAGAGATTAGGAAGGTTGTTCTTTAATCTAGAGAGATTGTGAGAGAGAGATTTTGTAAAATCCAATTGATTCTCATAATCTAGAGAAGATATTTTCCTTCGCCCTAATTAAAACTCTTGTGTTCTTCAGTTGTTTTCTTCTTTATCCACTCTTGATAATTCCGCGATCAAGAGTGCTCGCACGGCGACTCGTATCAATTCACTTCTCTCTATCTCTCTCTTTTCTTAGAGCAAGTGCACCAAGCTCCCACCGTCGCTCTCAAGGCCTACGTGGCTTAAACCCCCCTCCAACAAACTCTCAGCAAGCTCCCAAGGGGCTCCCTGGGCTGATGTGGCCAGTGGGGCCCACCGGAGCTCTTGGGAGCTCCCAAGCATTAAAAAAAATTTTTTTTTTACAAAAACTACCCTACTTTTAAACTCAAGCCTTAAAAAAATATTTTTTTACGAAAAAGCCTTTGGCGTTTGTATCTTTGCAATAGAAGTGAGGTTTTTTTGATAGAATATGGGTTTTTTTGATATTGTTGGAGCTCCTAACTAGGAGCTTATTGGAGCTCCATAAAATAAAGAGGTGCTCCCAATGCTTATTTTTATAATTTTTTATTTCAAAATGCTTGAGAACTCTTGAGAGCTTGCTGACTAGGACTCTCAACTGGGAGCTTGATGGACTTGCTCTTATAGAGGATCCATGAGCACTCTATAGAAAAACCCATATAAATTATGTAGATTTTATGGCAAACGAAACAAACGTTAAGCACTAACGACAAGTGGCAATTTATAACTTGCCAAGTAGGGGAACCTAGGTATGTAGGAGCTAATTAGCCTCAGTATTATACTATTATCGCCACCCAATATTATTTTGAGCCGCACCTTCCGAGAAACTTCCCACGTCTCACAAAATTGACCTGTCCGCACTTTAGCAAACCATTTTGCTTTGGCAAACTCGCCGTTCCTGGACCTTTCCCATGCTCCCAAATCATTAACCACAGTGTATCCAAAAATTGAGCTACCCAAAGTGCAACTTTACCATTCCCTTCCACATTCGAACTAAAACATCAAATTTTTACAATAAAAAGGACCCGATATCAAAACTATACATCCAAATCCTAGTAAAAGTCATAAAAAAAAGGAAATCTATCCATATCTTAAAAGTTATCCATATCTTAAAAGTTAAAACCAACCAAAGGCAAACCTGAACTCCAAGCTCTCATTACTCCTCCTGCTCCCCCTGCCGAATGTCAAACAAGTTAATCACTACTCCCAAACTAAAAATAAAAAGAACAAGCAAAAAAAAAAAAAAATAAAGATTTTTCTCATCTTATCTTATGCCCTAAATTCTAGTTCTTTTTATATTAGACGTTTAAGGCTTTATACTTATAACTCACTCCTAAATCTTCAACCTGTTCAACAGAGGTTATTATCTGGAATTATGACTTCAAATTACAATAAGCAAATTTTATTTTAAAGGCAAAACTTCATCGAGGTACCTAATATGTGGACTAAATATCACTTGGGTCCTTAATATTTGAAAATATACTAGGGTCCCCTATGTTGCCTCGGTCATCATCCTAGATCATTTTTACATAATTCCGTTCACAATAACGCGGCCATGCCCTATCACTGCAGTGTAAACTAGTGTGTTCCAAGTTCAATACAAACTTGTAATTTCACTAATTTTTTGTTGATGTGATAATGATGTGGTACGATAAACTTGAACTGTTACTGATTTTTTTGCTGACATAGCACTGCTACGTCATCGCCACGTCAGTAATATTTAACAAAAGTTTGTTTAGGCTGATACATGAGTCTGGAGTAATGTTAGGGAGTCCCACTGATAACTTTCAAATATTTATAATCAAAATGATATTTAACCGATACTTGAGGGACCTCCATCAAACTTCTGCCTACTGAGAACAATCTAACGTGCTTTAAGGTGTAAATTACAAACGTGAAGGCTTGAAGATTATATTATAAGAATAAAATAGAATTTAGGATCTAATGAAAAAGAGCTAGTTTCTTCTTTTTTAAGCGCGTTTTTTCCATATTAATTCCTTGAATTTTTTTTACTTTGAAAGGACAACCTGAAATTACTAAACTTTTTATTAGGTCCCAATTCTTAAATTATAATGCAATTAGTCCCTCAAATCATTAAAATGCTACTAGAGCCCCCGATTCTCAGATTTGTTTCAAATTCATCCCTTTCATTACAGTTCCACTCTTGATTGTTTAAATCGGGTACCCAAAATCTCGGAAGTCGTTTTTTATTAATCCTTCTAACTGCTAAGTCCTACTCTCGTTTTGGAGGGACTAATCTCAAACTAGCTAAAGAATTGAGGGACTTATAGTACTTTCAATAATTTGAGACACTAATTTCAGAATAAATTAAGAACAAGAAGCGTAATAGCAATTCCAATGATTTGAGGGACTAATTCTAAAATAACTTAAAGAATCGTGAAATCTGATAGCAATTTTTATGAGTCGAGGGACTAATTTCGAAGCACGAAAGATTTAAGAGACTAAAGCATAGAAACCCTTAAAATAGAGTAGATCTACTCTTTAAACTTCAACAATGAAATGGTTGCTTTCTTCGTTCATAACAAATAACATGATCGAAGTTATATTTATTTCCACTTGTTTACTTGAAAGAAATAGCGGAGCTCACCTTTTTTGAAGTAACAAGGCCTAAATATTTGTTCTTGCTCTTGCTCTTGCTCTTGGATGGTGGTGATGATGATGATGATGATGAAGAACTAGAAGCAGATTCGCTTAAAACCCCATATTTTCTTAATTGTTTCCTCACAAACTTGTCATATATGAAAGCTGCTCCCCTAAATTGTGGTAATACCAACCAAGCCACTAACAAAACCTTAATATCATACCAAATTGGTACCCTTCACAAAAAAAAAAAAAAAAAACCAATCCAAATTAATTGTCCAAATAATTTATAGAGTTAATCAATTAACCAAGAGTTTAATTACCATCTCAAGATTGGCTCCAAGACCATATCCATGAGTGTCAGGAAAGAGTACAAAATCCAATATGCTAACCACTGTTCATCATCAAGCTTGTCTTCAGTCTCAATCGCTTGAACTGATGCATACCTACATAATAATTCAAACCCCTCAACCAAATTCCAACCCCCAAAAAAAAAAAAAAAAACAGTGAACAATATATACTTACAAGGGATAGAGCAACATGATTGCAGGCCTATAATCAAATATTGCATAATTGATATTAGTGCTACAATAGCAACACTAAATAATGAACAAACTTAAGTAGAAACTAATGAAACAAAAATATGTATTTACCCGGAGAAAGAATGGATATAAGTGAGAAATGTCCAAAAGCGGTCCATGATGATTCTTTAGTTTGAGTTCAAGAAGCTTGAAATCAGGCCGACAATCGAAAGGAAAGAGGGCGACAAGCTTTGAAATAGGGAGGAAGAAGAATTGAGGGGCGTGTATATAATATAAGAGAGGGGGGAGAGGACACGTGGCGGAGTTAAGAGAAGGTGATGAAGGCTATGCACGTGTAGGCTAGGGTTTGAACCGACCGGATCCGACGGTGCGATTGAATCGGCACAGGTTCCTTCGCGTCAAACGAGAGAGTAGACAAACGGTGTCAAAAAAAACGGGGCTACACTTCAGCAAAAAAACCTCGACTTTGGATGAGAATATCAGATAACCCTTGATAACTTTCAAAATATTATAAAATTCGAGGTTACCAGAAACCCATTCAACATTAAGATTTTCTCAGAAAACATTTTTTAAAGAGCGTGAACAAAAATTTCACTAGCAAAAAAAAAAAAACAAAAAAATAACTAGTCTACGTAGTTTCACCTACTCATGTTCAAGTTAACATTTTTAAAAGGGGTTTTCTAAAAAAACTTAAAGTTAAAAGAGACTTTTTTTAATTATCATCAAAGTTAAGGAAGGTTTTTATGATATGTTTTGAAAGTTACGTGGGTGTTATTTGATAATCATCTAATGTCGAGGTGTTTTTTGTCAAATTTAGCCTGAAATAAAGGGATCCGGGAAATTTTGGCTAAAGAAAGAGACTTGATTGAGATTGAAATGAGATAAAATATTGTCAGGAGTCGGTGCGTGATTTGGGTAGGAGACACATGTTGGTGGTTCAGTTGGTAGTGATTAGTTTTAAGTTGTTTTAGTTGAAGGAAGAAATTAGGAGATAAGTTTATTGAGAGGGTGGGTTATGATGTAAGAGTGGCAATCAATTTATTGATATTTTTCTGGTCCCCACCGATCAAGTGAAATGTCACTGAATCTTAATAATGCAAAAGCGTTTGATCGGTAGTAGCCTTCAAAGCTCAAAATCAGAAAATGGAATACTATGCGGTGGCTACAAAATCAAATGCCTAATTATCCAAAAATCCTTGGACGTCCAAAAGTAAGTAATGAAATGGGTTGGGCCAACGATAAGCCCGAAAACAAGCCTAAACGTAAGTGATTACACGACTTCGGCCGACGATGAGCCTGAAAGCAAACTTGGCTAAATATGACCCAATAGCCACCCCGGAAGAAGGATTTGGGGTTTGTGCAGGTGGGGACCACGCGCTGGAGCAGCACCCGTGTGATGAAAAGAAGCGGCGCGAATGACGGCCCATGAAGGCCCACCCGAGAATCATAATCACAACTCGTGCTTATAAATGCACACGGAAAAACTACCTAGGGTTTTGTGTAAGCAAGAAGGTTTTGGCTGCGAAAAATTGTGGCTGCAGGAGAAGAGCATCGGCTGAGGGTTTCTGCTGTAGCAAAAGAAGAAAAACGCAGAATTTCAAGAGGAATTTTGTGTGCAGGCTTTTGTGCTTTTTGAGAGAGATAATTGTGTGAGGGATTTGAGAGTTTGTTTGAGGGTTTAGGTTATGAGTGATTGTAAACCTTAGTTGTAATCTCTCCCTCTAATAGTAGATCTCCCCCCTCCTTGCCCCGTGGACGTAAGCAATTTGCCGAACCACGTAAAAATTGGTTGTACCGTTATTTGTGTGATTTGTAATAGCTTTTAGGTTCCCTCGACAGGTCAGTACTAGAACTGATGAGAGGAAGAGCTGATATCTTACTTGGTTAATATATTTTGCTTAAGGTTCTTGTTTCCTTTATGAAACATGAATTCTTATTGCGACCTGACTCTCTTGTTGTGTTGTCGAAGTGCTTCCGAAATTTTCACTGCGCGCAACAAGTGGTATCAGAGCCCAGATTTCAGATCTAGGTTTTAGAGTTTGATGGAGGAAGATTTTTGTGTGAAGCTTGGTTCTTGGAGTTCTAGGCTTCCTGGAGATAGCATTAGGAGTTACCGTTGGAGATTTCGCTTTCCTCGTGTGGATAAGAGATCTATTTGGAATCCGATCTAGGGTTCAGTTAGGTGGTTCCTAATTTCTATCAAATTTGTTCATTCTCTATAATTTGGAGTTAGTTTGTAATTAGAGAAGAAGGTGAAAGCAACAAGTCGATGGCGAGTACAATACAAGTTGGTTTTCATAACACTAAGTTTAGTGTGATGAAGTATGACAATAAAATCAACTTTGGTTTATGGATAAGCGACGTACAGGATGCGCTCAATGCTTAGAATTTAGAAGAGACTATCATGGTCCACGAGAGACCACCTAAATAAGATGAGGTGATATGGGAGAAGATGAATAGAAACGCGTGTGGGGTGATCAGGTCCTGTTTGGAACATGAACTAAAATATGATGTGATTGAGGTGACGTCTGCAATGAAGATGTGGGAAATTCTTAACAACAAGTATCTCACAAAGAGTGTTGAGAACAGATTGTACTTGCTGCGAAGACTCTTCAGATTTCAGATGTCCAGAGGCACCTCGCTAGTGGCTCATGTGAACAACTATACTAAGTTGTTGTCGGACTTGGCGAATGTTGATGAGAAGATATCGGATGAGTACAAGGTGATTATTTTGTTGGGCTGCTTACCGGATGAGGAGTATGATACATTCGTGCTCACTTTATTGAATGGGAGATCTTCTATCAGCTATAGTGAAGTGACTAACGCTTTGACGAACTATGACTTGAGGAGGAAGGACAATGAAACTTCTCGCGCTAGTACTTCAGGAGAGGCCTTGTCGATGAGAGGTAGAAGCCCATATCCATAAGGTGGTAATAGAGGGAGGCCAAAGTCAAGAAGTCGTCACCAATTAGTAAAGAACCAATATGCATTCTTCAAGGAACAGGGACATTGGAAGAGAGACTGCCCGAAACTCAAGGAGAAAGAGAATGATAAGAAAAAGGGCCCAAAGGCCAATGAGGTGAATATTACGAAAGACGATGATTCTGATGATTTATGCTTTTCTCTACTGATTATTCCGAAGGTGAACCAAGTGGATGCATCACATTAGATGCTTGATTCCGATGCTACTTATCATGTGACCCCTAGGCGAGATTGGTTTGCATCTTTTGAGAAAGTTAATGGGAGTGTTGTTGTTATGGGAAATGATCAATCCTGTGGCGTTTGTAGGATAGGTACCGTGCAGATTAGGATGCACGATGGAGTAGTTCGTGAGTTGAAAGAAGTGAGATTTGTTCCTCAACTGAAGAAAAATCTTATCTCAGTTGGAGTTTTGGAGGCGAATGGATTCAAGGTGACTTTCGAAAATGCTGTAACGAATGTTACTAAGGGATCATTGGTGGTGATGAAGGAAGTCAGCAATTAGAATTTGTATTATCTGAAGGGAAGCACCGAGATTGGCTAGGTTGCTTCGGCTATTTCAGAAGCGAACATGAACAGACTTTGGCACTATAGGTTGGGGCACACAGGTGAAAAGTCACTGCAGGCATTGTGCAAACATGGGCTATTGAAGGGAGCCAAGAGTGGGAAGATTAAGTTTTGTAAGCACTGTGTTCTTGGCAAGAAGACGAAGGTGAAGTTTGGGACTGCTATTCATCAGACGAGGGGCATCCTGGACTACATGCATACAGACGTTCGGGGTCCCACCAAGACTGCATCACTTGATGGTCGATATTAGTTCGTCACGTTCGTTGATGACTATTCTAGGCGATGTTGGGTGTACACCATGACAAAGAAGAGTGAAGTCCTAGATATATTCATGGAGTGAAAGAAGAGATTGGAACTGCAGACTGGGAGAAAGATCAAGACGTTACGATCCGACAACGGTGATGAATATACTTCAGACCCCTTTTTGCAGCTATGTCGAGACGAGGGCATAGAGAGGCACTTCACGGTACACAGCAGCAAAATAGGGTGACAGAGAAATTGAATCGGTCTTTACTGGAGAAGATCCGATTCTTATTGTCGTAGAGTGGTTTGGAGAAGATCTTTTGGGCTGAGGCACTTACATTTGTGAGCCATCTCATTAATAGGATGCATTCATCTTCGATTAAGGGGAAGACCCTAATGAAGATGTGGTCGGGAGAGCCAGCACGAGATTATGACCAGCTCAAGGTATTCGGGTGCACTACATTTTATCATGTGAGAACTGATAAGTTGGAACCTCGAGCTAGGAATTCCATATTTATAGGATTCAAGTGTGGTGTCAAGGGATACAAGCTTTGGGATCCAGTTGATAAGAAGATTGTGCTGAGTAGGGACATCACGTTTAATGAGGCTTCTATCTTGAAGCTTCCCAGCTCTCATCAGGTGGAGAGCGACCCGACGGAGGAGATATCGCAGGTGGTGGAGATTGATGTAGCTTCAAATTGTTCATATGGTACAGTATCCATTAGAGTACCGACTGAGGTGATGCCAAGCGAGCACGACGATGACACGGGGAATACGAGTACTGATGTGCAGGATCAGGGACCGACGGCTCAGGTTCAGGATTCAATTACGGTTCGGAGACAGAGGAAAAACATACATATACCAGCACAGTATGCCGACACAGTTGCGTATGCACTTCGGATGGAGAGTATCAATGAGTTGGTACCTACTACATTCAGAGAGGCCGAGCAGAGTTCGAAGGCTGAGTCGTGGTAGGTGGCTATGCAGGAGAAGATGGAATCTCTTCATAAGAACGATACATAGGATCTTGTTAAGCTTCCAAAGGGGTGGAAGACAATTGGTTACAAGTGGGTATACACGAAGAAGGAGGGCATTAAGGGTACTCCATTGCGGTTCAAAGCCAGGTTTGTTGCGAATGGCTATGCACAGGAGGAAGGTATTGACTATAATGAGGTTTTCTCTCCAGCGGTGAAGCATTCTTCGATTCGGATTTTGCTAGCTTTGGTGGTACAGTATGGTTTGGAGTTAGATAAATTGGATGTGAAGACGGCATTTCTTCATGGTGATCTTGATGAATAAATATATATGACTCAGCCATTGGGATTCCAAACTACAGGGAAAGATAAGTTAGTTTACAGGTTAAAGAAATTGCTATACGGTTTGAAGCAATCTCCTCGACAATGGTATTGGTGATTTGATAGTTTTATGATTGGTCATTCATACACTCGGAGCTAGTTTGATCATTACGTATATTTTCACAAGTTGAAAGGAGGTGCGTACATCTATTTGTTACTTTATATTGATGACATGTTAGTTGTCTCTACTTCCAGGTCGGCTATAGATGAGTTGAAAGTTTAAATTTCAAATGAGTTTGAGATGAAGGACTTGGGTGAGACCAAACGTATTTTGGGAATGGAGATCAACAGAGATAAGAAGAAGGGCAGAATTTGTTTAACACAGATGGCTTATTTAAAGAAGGTTCTATAGCGATTTTATGTTAGCATGGATATGAAGCTAGTTGGTATATCTTTGGGAGCCCATTTGAAGCTTTCAACTGGTCTTTAACCGAAGACAGTTGAAGATCGAGAATTAATGTCGAAGACTCCATATGCGAGCGTAGTTTGGAGCTTGATGTATGCAATGGTATGTACGAGACCAGATTTATCACAGGCGGTAAGCATGGTTTCGAGATACATGCACGATCCAGGAGTGGGTCATTAGGGCGTCGTGAGATGGATTTTGAGGTACATTAGAGGTACACTCAATGTTGGATTGGTTTATGAGCGGGACAGTATAGGTGGGCAGCTATGCATTGGCTATGTTGATTCGGAATATGCCGGATATTTGGATAAGCGCCGGTCTATGACGGGGTATGTGTTTACTTTGACCCGTGCGCCGGTGTGTTGGAGATGTACTTTACAGTCGACGGTGGCTTTGTCTATGATGAAGGCAGAGTATATGGTAGTTACGGAGGCTGTGAAGGAGGTTATTTGGCTTCGAGGACTTTTGGAGGAACTTGGTATATCGCAGAGATCCATCACTATTCATTGTGATAGCATGAGTGCTATCTATTTAGCAAATAATCAGATTTTTCATACGCGGACGAAGCACATTGACGTTCGTTATCACTTCATTCGAGATGTTCTTGAAGATGGCGATGTGGAGATTGTGAAGGTCCACACGAAGGATAATCCGATGGATATGCTCACTAAGGTGGTTCCGAGCAACAAGTTTGATCGTTGTCGAAACTTATTGCATATTCGTGATTGTTGAGGTCGTTGGCGGCCATTTGGGTGAACTACGTTCAGCTTGATTCTTTGGGCAAGAGGATACTAGGCAGTCTCAGATGCAGCCGGTTTAGATTAGTTGATTTTGATGGGGGTGAGATTGTTTGGACTCTCGTTCGGTTTCGCGACTTGTTGTGGATTGAGTTCGTAGTGGACACAATAATTAGGACATTTAGATACTATGGTGTCGGCTCAATTTTAGAAAAATTTCACCGAGGTGGAGAATTGTGCAGGTGGGGACCACGAGCTGGAGCAGCACTCCTGTGATGAAAAGAAGCCGCGTGAATAAAGGCCCATGAAGGCCCACCCGAGAATCATAATCACAACTCGTGCTTATAAATGCACACAGAAAAACTGCCTAGGGTTTTGTGCAAGAAAGAAGGTTTTGGCTGTGTAAAACTGTGGCTGCAGGAGAAGAGCATCGGCTGAGGGTTTTTGCTGTAGCAAAAGAAGTAAAACACATAATTTCAAGAGGAATTTTTGTGCAGGATTTTGTACTTTTTGAGCGAGATAATTGTGTGAGCGATTTGAGAGTTTGTTTGAGGGTTTAGGTTGTGAGTGATTATAAACCCTAGTTGTAAACTCTCCCTCTAATAGTAGATCTCCCCCCTCCTTACCCCGTGGACGTAGGAAATTTGCCGAACCACGTAAAAATTGGTTGTACCGTTATTTGTATGATTTATAATAGC
>BQKN01000065.1:0-16099 GCA_022839385.1 Asparagus kiusianus
GTTTACAACTAGAGACAGAGAGCTACACAAAAGGGAGTTCTCTCAAATTTTGTATGTGCGTTGTATTGAGACATTGAATATAGTGAAACTCCTCTCTTGCTGTGGACGTAGATCAATTTGATCGAACCACGTAAATTCTTGTGTGATTGTGTTTCTTGTTATTTTCTGTTTGGAGTTTTCATTTTGATATTCTTGATCAAACCGCTACGGAATTATCTCAACAAATATTAACTTGCACATACCTCTTCTATTTTATTTTCTGCTTCCATTGGCTCAAACTCGAGCTGCACCTGAATCCTTTCAGCTTCTTCCTTTTGGTGCTCAAGTTCTTTTCTCAGAGATTCTAATTCCAACTTTAACTTTTCCTTCTGAAGAGAATAGTGATGTACAATGGACTGCATCTTTCTCATTTCTGAAAAAGAAAGAATATAATACAGTATGACTATTACATTTATGATTTGTCATTTTACGGATAAAAAGGCACTTCATAACTGAACGACATTCAAGCCAACATTTGCAGCTGATCCAAGAAAATGGCATTAGATTGAACATTCAGCACATAGTTATGCCTAATCGTTAAGTAAAATTGGTAGCTCCTTTTAACAGTTTATAGAAATAAATGGAGAATTCAATATCAGGATATAAAAAGGATAGCAATATATATCTGCAGGCGTGTGCTATCTTAAGATGTAGATCAAAATCCTATTATGCAACAACTTGATCAATCATCCTTTGGCAGGTCGACCCTACATGCAGCACTGTCAGTTTTGCTGAAATATATGGTTCTGCGGCTAAGACAACAGACTGAAGGTTTTTGTTTACTCTTATGTGCTTAAGAAAACTATTTAAGAGCCTATATATGGGCTTTGGTGTGATTTGACAATTGAAACTTTAGTTGTGATTTGTTTATCAATTATTATACAGTGTGGATATACGTATATATAATAAAGACTACTACTATATTGTTTACATTGAAAATTCCTGTAAACTAACTTAATCTTCCACAAATATGCAGGTCAATCATTGGGATGGATTCTTTTAACAAACAATATCAGAAGTACAAAATACAAACCAAGTGCTGTAAATTTGAATATATGGCAGATGTTAAATTTGTCATATGTTGACCTTAAATTAGCAAACCATATTAAGCTGATATAATTCAACTATGTAGTGAACATTAAGCTATGTGGCAAACATGCACACCAGATAAGACATTAGCAAGTAGGAAAAAGTCAAAGAGAAATTTCAAATGGCGAATTGCACCAGGCAATCAGTTAGAATAGAATTTGTAGATGGAAAAATGAATGCAGATTCAAATCTATTCAAGATAATAGTTCTGCTCCAACGAAGAAATTTTGTGGGAATTTATCTTTTGACAACACCATTTCCAGTTCTACTTCAGCCAAACAAAAATTCTGAATAAAGCTTTGATAACATTTATTTTAGTTGGTGCAAATGGTGGACAGAAAAATAAACACTAAGGAAATAATTCAAATGAAACACTAAGGAAAAATAACATTCACTTCCAGTACTTGGACAATAGTAAGGAAATAATTCAAATGAAACACTAAGAAAATAATTGTTTGTTTCAGCAGAATAATTCAAATGAAACACTAAGAACGTAATTGATTGCTTCAGCTGACAAATATGAACTATTCAGCCATAAAAGCAAACATTGCACTGAAGTTTCTATATGATATTGAAATTTCAGCTGTAACAATTTGACATATAAATTTCTGTTACTAGTTCCTACCTATTAAATGCATATACTCTATGTAGGCATGACTTGGCTTACAGTACATAGCCATTTTAAATAAAATATTTCAATCTTTGGATTATCTTATAGGTCATATGTAATCAAAATTTTCGAAAATGACCCTTGTGAGTTCTCCTAGTTGCACATGGGTTACTTCTCAGTTAGATGAGATGAAAATATGTGCATCAAAAAGGTAGCATTAGCTAGCTGCTTGGCCAATTTACCTCCACCTTGTTAGCTTAGAGCGCACCGAACTACGATGGTGATGAAAAGCTTCAGATGACAAGTTATGAACCATGATAGTTGATAGTGAAATGAATACCTTGAATATCATAATAAATGAATTTTTGGCCATCATATCTAAGGAAATGCAAGAACATGCGGTCTTATGCTTTTGCAGAGTTGTAATTTAATAGGAAAGCAAAACCTATTGTTCATGAAGAATGAAAAAGTATCAATAGTAGAAGAATAACCTTCAACATATGCTCCATGCAGCTTACCTTTTTCTTCCATTGCCTGTGCATGAGCGGAGTTAACCCCATTATACTTATGCTTAAGTTCTATGAGCTGTTTATTCTTCACATCAACTTCATGGACTAGCCTCAGAACAAGTTTGTTCAGTTTGCATATTTCTTCACCAGCCATGAAACAACCTGTGTTCACAGGTAAAGTTACTGGGAACACTGCAAACAATTTGAAGAAATAGGTTCAGGTAGCTTCAAATAGGTATAATACTTCTTAAAAACAGAATTTGCATAACTCATAAACCAGCAAATCGTCAAAGAGCAAAACCAGAATTGAAATTAGTTCACTCCAATGTATCAGAAATATTAAAAGATAAGTTGAACTGCATTATATATTGTCTATTTATATCATTATATGTCAGGATAAGGGTTAAATATATGTGTCATCAGCAAGTGTTACATTCTTCTTCATCCCCACCACCACGCGCACACGCAAATCATCCACTTGCATGGACACGTACATGCACAGGCACAGGCAAAGATATATCTCAATAAAATACAAGTACCTACAGATAGGGAACAGTAAGTTGAATACAAGGAGATGGGTGAAAAGAGAGACAGAAGATCAGATTTATATGTCCTGTTTCCAGACTCAACCAAAGATATGCCCCACTAGAACCCCAAAGTATGTATTGGCAACCATTTTGGAGCTCTCCAAACACCTATTTCTCAACATAACCATTTGACTTTAAGATTCTGGTACATTAGACTACACACAAAGTAAATCTCTTTTTTTTTTTTTGTGGGGGGGGGAGGGGGGCACACTTGGGGGGGGGGGGGGGGGGGGTAAATTTCGCAAGCCTTTGCCCATTTTCAGGATAAGTACCCCTAACTTTAACAATATCACAAAAACCGCATAAGTTTGGCCAATTAGATAACACCCCTAAACTTAAAAATATCACAAAACCTCCCTTTAACACAGCTAGATTTGATTGTGCATGTAAACATAATATGCATGAAAAATGATCAAACTGCTCCTGATAAAAATAGCACTTTCGTGCCCTTTTAATCATTATAAAGGTAATTCACATAAAAAACGCTTCAGTTAGAGTTAGGGATTAGATTAATTTAATTAAATTTAATACTTATAGTGTTAATTTCAAAAAAAACATTTTAGTCTTTTCACTACTTCAATAACACTTCAGTTTTTTTTGGGGGGGGGGGGGGGGGGGGGGGTGGGGTGGGGGGGCGCTGAAACACGCCAAACTCTAGGGATTTTAACTCATTTTGAAAGTTTAGGGGGGTTATCTCAAAATAGGCCAAACTTAAAGGGCGTTCAGTGACACTTCTAAAGTTAAAGCTAAGGGGGTTATCTCAAATCCAAACCTACTGGGGGTTTTGTGAAATTTATACTTCTTTTTTTAATTTCAAGACCTCAATCAAGGTTGAAAAAAGGGAAAGCATCAAGGGAAACTTTATATCATAAATGTTAGATTTTTCTTTTTTTCCCCGTTCAGAACAAACATACATTATCAATAATAATGTTAACTATGAATGTGATGCGAAATATCAAAATACACCAAATAATGAGCAAGAATTCGTGAGATCGCACCTTTTTTTTTAATATTTGTGTATTTTTCTTTATTTGGATCTAAGCTTAGAGGGGGGAAATATAAATATGACACGATCTCTCAAAAATTAGACAAACCCTAGAAATATCTGAGCTGATAATGAGAGAAACAGGATAAATGTAGCATAAAAGGTTCGATCTTTCATATCTTTCCTTCTTTTCTGCAGACTAACCACACATCATCCACAATAATTTTAACAACTATGAATAATATTTGAAAACATCAAAATACACCGAATAATGAGCAAGAACCCATCAGATCGGACAAAATTTTCAGCAAATTCGGGTATTTCCCTTCAATTCGATCAAAAACCAGGGGAAAATTTTGAAAAAAAAAATTGAGGGGGGGGGGGGGGGGATTGTACCTGGAAAGCGAGGAGAAAGGGCAGAGGCTTTTCCGCACAAGAAAGGGCAGAGGCTTTTCCGCACAAGAAATCCCAGAGAAGTTGACTACTTGATCTTGGAAATTGAGGAAACCCTAGAAAAGATTGAGCTGATAATAATAGCAAAATAGAGAAAAGGGAAAACAGAGCTACTGTACTTTCAAGAGCATCGAGGGCGGGAATGGCAAGAAGGGAATAAGTGATGGAGGAGAGAGAGAGAGAGAAACGATGGGGTTCGTCATTGTTTTGTCGGGATTTGAGCTTTTTTGGGCCGGGTCAGATCCACGAACTGTGAGGCCCAGACCCAGCAGGGCAAAAACGGGTAATTTTCATAAGAGAGCGTCCTCAAAAGAAGGTCACACAGAGATATACTTTTGGAAAGCCTTGTATTTTATTTTTCCTTTTTTTGGAAAAGTTGGAAAGCCTTGTAATTGAATTACTCATAAGAAATTACTCATGACATGAGATAATAAAGAAAGCAACACATACAATAGGTTAACTAGCTGCATGTAAAAAATTAGTAATAATAATAATAACAACTTGATTACAAAAGTGGATAAGCTAAGTCAAAATCTCAATATTTAATGTCAATTAAATATTGAACAATAACAGCCATAGTCCAAAAGCCAAAGCCTAACCACAAACAACTAGTAATAGAACAATACGAATATCCAAAATATCTCGCCAAATATCCCTCTGTTAGTTCTTGGTTTTCAATAGAATTAATCCCAATAAACAACAAGTACCTGAACATTTTGATACTACGTAAAGACATACAACCAAATAGATTTTGATATCATTTGGCTTGATATTCATCTGTGATATGTTTAAAATAAATGGCTGGGTCTTCTCGACAAAACACCCCGCAACAAAACCTATATTGTTTTCAAAATAACAAAAAGGCAAACCACTTAGTCGGCCTAACATGTCTCAAAATAGGGTTTTTTTTCTTCCTAGAAACCAACTCAACAATGTGGTAATTATCCAGAAACCGCCTTTCATTTTCGGTTTGTGCATAAACCACTTTTAAAGGTGCACGGACGTTGTACTGCCAGCTTAATTAGAAGTTTTCAACATCAAGCTTTGGACTTTTTCTCGGTAACCCCGTCTTTTAACTGCCATCAGAGAGTGGAAGATAAACATTATATATGTGAAGAAAAGCTAAAGTTATATATACAGAAAATAAGGGTACAACTTGATGAAATAATCTATATCTATTACTAAAAACTCTTATCCTTAAAAACGCCACTTGGCAAAAATATCACATACCCTTGAAAACGCCACCTGACAAAAATAACACATGGCAAAAATAACACATACTCATATTAGCCTTTCACCCACATCCCCTTTCACCCACCTCCTCACCCCTTTTTATTTCTTCACCTCTAATTATTTTACTCACCTCACGCTGGAAAATTTTTCCCTTTCGGCTAATTCATAGCATGAAATTATTCTAATGTGATTTTAAGTTTTGGATAAATTTATTAGCTCTATCTGAGCGTGTCCTGTAATATATGTGTATGTCGTGGTGCATGCTTGTGTTCATGTTTGACAAATTAGATTTTTATTTTTCAATTCATGTATCTTATTGAATACAAGTGTAATTTTCTTTTCTTTCTATATAATTATATTTTTCTGTTTCAGATCTGTTTGTTTCTTTGTTTATCTTTACTATTGGTAAGTGATGAACTCAATATAATCTTACTAGAATGTATTTCTCTTATATTATGTTTTGTTATTTTTCTCCAATGGCAATGCATTTTCTATATCTATTACTAAAAACTCTTACCCTTGAAAACATCACTTGTCTATATCTATTACTAAAAACTCTTACCCTTGAAAACACCACTTGTCTATATCTATTACTAAAAACTCTTACCCTTGAAAACGCCACTTGGCAAAAAATAACACATACCCTTGAAAACGCCACCTGGCAAAAATGACACATGGCAAAAATGACACATACCCATATTAGCCTTTCACCCGTCTCCTCACCCCTTTTTATTTCTTCACCTCTAATTATTTCACCCACCTCACGTTGGAAAATTTTCCCCTTTCGGCTAATTCATAGCATGGAATTATTCTAATGTGATTTTAAGTTTTGGATAAATTTGTTAGCTTTATCTAAGTGTATCTTGTAATATATGTGTATGTAGTGGTGCATGCTTGTGTGCATGTTTGACAAACTAGATTTTTATTTTTCAATTCATGTATCTTATTGAATACAAGTGTATTTTTCTTTTCTTTCTATATAATTATATTTTTCTGTTTCAGATTTGTTTGTTTCTTTGTTTATCTTTACTATTGGTAAGTGATGAACTCAATATAATCTAACTAGAATGTATTTCTCTTATATTATGTTTTGTTATTTTTCTCCAATGGCAATGCATTTCACTTCAATCTTTTTGTTCTTTTTTATGTTTATATAGAGTATTGTGAAAGTTATATTTTATTTAACTAATTGAGTACTTCTTATGTCGTATTCTTATGGTTTGGTGATGTTCTTAAATTGCAATCATATATAATTTTCTTACACTGGCTTTATTTGATTTAGGTATTACATTGTCTCTTATTTTCATCAGGTGGATGTCATACACCCCTTATATGATAGGTATTATATATTTTTTTTGTTTTTTGACATTACACTTTTATTTTACCAATTTCTTTGGAAAGTTATAACGGTTTAAATATTGATATGACTCGCACAAAATGTTCAAATATTATTTTCCCATGTTTACATTTTTCCAAACCTTTCATTTTTTCAATTTTTTTAAGTTTACCCATTTTTGGTACTTTTTGACATTTTACTTTAATTTTGAGTTTTTTTCTACCTTCTAAATAATAAAATAACTCTCACCATATTTCTGAATACTGTTTTTACACAATTATATTTTTTAAACTATATCTGATCTTAAACTGATTTAAGTTTTTCAAACTTTCTAATTTTTCAAACTGTATATGCAACTTAGGTTGTATCATTTCTGACTACTTATATATTATTATTGTTTTATTTTGCATTCTTTTACTATATTAATTTTTATATATTAAACAAATATGTGCATTGCACGGGCTTGAAACTAGTTCAAGTTAAAGCTGAAAAAAAAAGAGCATAGAACGAGATCAGTGAAGGTTGCTTTAGCTCCCTAAACCCATATATAATTTGATAAGCATGCATTGCTTCTGGGCTCATACTGAAAGAACTAATATTGCTTGTATTAATGTTTGAGTAGAGTTATTCATACTGAAATCCTAATTTGACTCGATCTCCTAGAAAAAAATTGAGAGGTTACTTCTTTTTCTTTTTCTTTTTTTAAGGAATAAAATTGAGAGAGATAAAAAATAGTAAGAAAATGGTGAAAGAATTAAATTTATTTATATCAGTTTGTTTTTTTAGAGCGAGAATGGAAAAATAATATAATAATTAAGTGGAGGAGGAAAAACTTCTGTGTCGTCTTTTATTCCTCGTGGTTGCAGTCGGATTGGGTTGGGCCGACTCGTAACTGAGGCCCAGATTTGTTCTACCAACGTATCCGATGAGAAAATATCGGAAAAATTCTCCTATAGGGGGTGCCCTACAAAAGCAACTTGGGAAATTACATTCTAATTGTTATGACAACCGTTTTAATGTTGATGAACTACTCCCTGCGTGATTTTATATGGCTAAATGGCACTTAATTGCCTTATTGCCTCCCACCTCTGCGCTAAAATATCCTGAGTTGTAAAAAATAATACTTTAATATGCTAAGTTGTAAAAGAGCGGCACTTTTATCCTTGAAGTCGTAAAAAACTAACACATTAGTGTCTTCTGTTGGTTCACATGGGAATATTCCAATATGATTAGCACATGTTATTTTTATAATTATAGTGACCCCATTTATCGTTATATTTTTTACGTCTATGTCTACCCTCTACCTTTTTATTAATTTCAATAGAGGGTATTTTTGTCATATTGGGTTTTTCTAACAATGTCTACCATATTCTAATGGTGGTCCACGAATATTTATGGTCTAACTTTTACAACTTAGAATGATCAAGCAAAAAAATGGTGAAGCAATAGAGTATTTATGTGCAATTTATTAGTCACTTAATATTGAGGGCCTCTGTCGCATTCATCTTTTCCCCGTCTACTGGGACTTTAGTTGTCCATTATAGTTAGTTCTCTTTTTTCTTTTGGTCTTATATTATTATTTTCTCATTTTTTTTATCTTTTCTTATGAGGAGATTTTTATTTTATTTTTTAATGTTAAAAAAATTTACGATCATTCTCCAGCTATACCAATATTTTGGGAAAAAACCATCAGAGCTCAATTTTTAATTGTATAGCAATATGGTTTGTAGTAACTAGTTGCATAAACGAACTTGATTTCAAAATTGGTAATTTTCAAATCTCAATATTAGTGCTAAAAGATGCTTAAAGTTCCATCTGCAATAAAATCAGGTAAATAATTTCAAGATTTTGACATAATTATCAACAAGCTTATGTCATCTGCTTCATCTTTTTGCGATCCAAATTTTAACTGAATGCAAAGAAAGAGAGCTCAATCACATTTGCATTGTTAAGGATTAAACTCTAGATTGAACTATACACCCTTCATACTTCAAGAATCAAAGACAAACAGAAACAAATAGTTAATAGAAGAATATACACATCCAATACATTGTGACAATTTCTTCTAAGGGCCTGTTCGTTTATTTTCTAAAAACCAAGAAATGGAAATGGAAAAGGTGGAAATCTCAAAATAATCCATTTCTTCCATTTCCATCCCTAAAACTCACCCACAACATCCAATAAAATATTATTTTCATCCAACAACTCATCCACATCATCTAATAAAATATTATTTTCATCTAACCACTCATCCACCACATCTAATAAAATATTATTTTCATCTAACAACTCATCATCACATCTAATAAAATATTATTTTCATCCAAACATCACTCAACTCATCTCTTTTCATCATTTTAAATCACTCACATCATCGAATAAAATATTATAACAATTCACCTCATCTCATTAACATTTTATTTCTTTGTTTTCATCCCAAAAAGTTGTGAAAACACTTTTCTTAATCTTTCTTCACATCACCCAATAATACAATGACAACTCATCTCATCTCATTTTATTTCTTATTTTTAAGAATGAACCAAACAAAAGAAAACAACAAAACTACAGGAAATAGATTTCTTATAATTCATTTCCTTATTTTTTTGGCCAACCGAACAACATCAAAACTAGTTTTCTTAAAAAATCACTCACACCATCCAATAATAATGTGACAACTCATCTCATCTCATCTCCATTTCTTTGATTTCCTTTTGTTTTTAGCCAACCGAACAAATCAAAAACCTATTTTTCTTAGAAATAGTTTTCTATTTCTTTGATTTCCCAATTTTTTAAGGCAAACGAACAGGCCCTAAATTAGTTCTCGAGTTCTGGACAGAATCCTAATAAACCAGTACTCAAAACATTCCCATACTATT
Organism: Asparagus kiusianus; assembly: GCA_022839385.1. NCBI lineage: Eukaryota > Viridiplantae > Streptophyta > Magnoliopsida > Asparagales > Asparagaceae > Asparagus > Asparagus kiusianus. The sequence goes on from BQKN01000065.1 coordinate 9,718, forward strand.
TCTCAGAAACACGAAAACGTCAAAGGAGGGCGGTAACTTCCAGTACATACTGGTATACAACCAAATAGATTTTGATATCATTGAACTCGACATTAATCTGCGATTCTTAAGCAAAACTACATAAGTTGCAATAAGATTCCTCTCAGGAAAATAACCAGCATAACAAGAAGCACGAAGAAAAAGCTCACACTGATTGGCCAGCAAAAATTAGTCTACGTTTCTGCTTGCTTCATTTAGTAATAATGTATCTGAATTTTACTATGTTAATCGGTAAACCAGAGAATATCTCAAATTCGGCCAAATGGAAGTCTACATGGTTAGCATATTTGAAAGTGCACGAACAGTATAGTACCAGCTTCCTCCAGAATTTTCCCACATCAAGCAATGAACTTTTCTCAGCAACCCTGTCTTTTAAGTACTGCCATCAGAGAGTGGAAGATAAAAGCCATGTTAAAAAGCAGTGGCAAAAAAGCTAATTATATAGCAATCTGAGAATATAACTTAATATATAAATTCGAGGTAAAGCCTAAAAGAAAATGACTACGGGAAGTTCTGAAGTGCACGATTAGTGCAGGTTATTTACATCCCTAAACCCATAATTTGATAGGCGTTACTTCTGCGCTCATATTGAAACAATTAAATTTTTACTGGTAATTTGTGTAAGGTATTCAGAGAGGCGTACGAGAATAAACAGTCACAAATGTAAAAGTTCCAGCTTCCCATCATTACATATCAAAGAGGCTCTTACCAAATCATGCTGCTTGTGGGCATGACTTGGTGGTTAAGCAGCGGGTTAATTATGGAAAGCATGGGGTTCAAGATCGGGTTACAGTCTTTGTTTAAAAAGCATTTGTATTGACTATCTCACACGTCAGAGAGGGTGTATCCCCTCATCCCTAAACTTCTATAACCTATTTTGACAAGGGCAAAGTAACCAGGTTTTGGTCCGGTAGAACGCAATAATCTTAAATGGCCAAGTGCATCCAATAATCTCAGAATCTGGTATGTTGTTATAAAGAATTAAGGTGTAGACTTGTTTTTCATACGACAAATTCATAAAGATGCCACAAGCTGATACCGTACAGGAAAAGTTCGGTGCTCGGGGAAAACTAGGATCCACAAAGGAAAAGGAGCAAGGGAAGGACATATCGAGTAAGGAAACAAATATTTGAAGTCCAAAAAGCTATTTAAAAGAGAACGTGAGAAAATTCTATCAAGTTTATTTTGTTCACAGAAACCATAATAATATTGAAAGAATAAGATCATAAAGCAATCATTGTATCTCTCATATAAAGCTTCTATGCAAATCCTCCATTGGCATCCTAGAGTTTTGAAGTAGGAAAACAAATGGTTCATCCATTAGACAAAACAAGGCACATTATAAACCATTTTTTTATGCACTCACCGCTTACGCTTGAGAGTTTTCAACTGTCTCATTATATGTGCTATGCCCTCTTTCAATGTTGCTCTGCGGCTTTCTTTAAAATTCCAAAGTTCAGATATAGTATATCTGCCACTAGGATTATATTCATTCATCTCCAGCAAGGCTGTAGTCACAGCCCCGTAGACGCCGTCACCCAATTCATTTTTCAGTGCCTGCAATTTCTCATCGTCCTCCTTTATTACTTCCTGCATCACAGCATACCATAATTCATAATGAGCTTACACTAAAAATAACACAATCAAATTCTCAAGAACATATGTTTAACATATATCATGTCTATCACAAAAAAGAGCTAGAATTCTTGCGGGAGGACTTGGGCCTAAATTCTATCAATTTTTCAATTAGATAAGAGAAGTACTCACACTACAAAGAGATCCTATTTTGATAGTTCTCTGAGACTTGGATTTGGGGCTCAAAAGAAATATAGATTGCCCAATACCCCAACGTGATTGAAATTTCTTGTGTAATAAGTGGTAAAAACTTGATATTTTTCAGTATGCAAGTCTAGTATTTTCCTTTCATTGAGTAAGTTCAGGCTTAAACGCTTCTTTCTGGAGAATATAGGATAGAGATGTTCCGACAGCGTCATAGTATAGATATCAAGAGGTCTTTACATACCAAGCATTACCAAATACCAACAGCTCTCCATGTCTCAAGATCTGGTTCTACTTTCTATTTTCGATTTGTAGATTTGACAAATAGTTAGGAGACTAATTTTAGGAGATTAATTTGGTTTGGTCAACAGGCAATTAAAACCTGTTAGTGTGATGGGTTTACATATTCAGTGGCTTGCCGACTATCTGTATACTGCTTGTATAGGAGTTGCAAATTCTCTATATGCCGTAAACATTAAATTATGGAGCTAACTCACTTAGATGGTTGAATGAACTAATAATGTACATTAAACCATATAATTTAAATGTTCAAACTATTCTCACAATATGCAAATCTGGATACAAGGAAGAAAATTTAGAGGAAATAATACCCTTTTGTTTGCTTCAGGAACAATTTCCTTTGCGGTTTCCATTAAATCGTTTAAAAGAAACAAAAGAATAAGCTTTACAAGTGTAACTCTCTTCCTCACAAAGAAAACAAAATTTCACTCCTTATTAATACGTACAAAAACTCCTACATAGTAGTTTCTGCTTGCAAGGGATTCTTTGCCTATGCCGGGGATGCGTTATCCGTGGACCACCGAGCGACGTTTCCATGTCGGAGACGAAGAAGGTTTGGGGTTAATATTTCAACAATGAAATAAGAACCGAAGTATCTTAGCAAAGTAAGACAAATACTCTTCTAAAGATTTAAGTCAATGCTTAAACTCAAGGAAATACCAAAAGACTTCGAGAATACTCGCGAATGGGTTAACAACTCTCTCTTGTTCTCAAAATTCGCCAAATGATAGCTTTGTTTTTTGCACAAGTGTGTAGAAGGGTAGTTATAGGGATAGGAGACCATAACCGCCAAAAATTATGCAAACAGAACCCTAGAAACTGTCTTATGCTTGCGAGACAGTTTCCACTGTCTCGGCCAAAGGGGACAGTGGCAGAGATTTTATAACTGCTCCCTCACTACCTTAAAGTGCGTTAATTAGCGCACTTTTCCAGGGTAGTGGGCGTGTTTCCAAAGTGTAACTGCTCATGCATGTTAGTGGGCTTCCTCACGTGAGTATGGAGTCAAAAATATGCCCATAAGTTGCTTCGGTTTCTTGACTTCCGGTAATGCGACGTCGCTGACCGTATGTCGAAATCAGAAACGGTAGTTGAATTGTTGGTATTTTGAACTGTTGGATTTGTTCATGTTGTTGAGTTGACGTAGAACTAATCATCTTTGTCATGAGTTTTGCGGTTGAATTACAGTTGAATTCACAGGGGTAATTTTGGAATAAAACTACCCTGAGTATACTGGACTTCCAAGGGCAAATCTGGAATGAAATTACCCCAAATATATTGTGTACGTGTTTGTAGGAATGTTATAGGCGTGCTGGCGATGATCTGAAGACGCGTTGAAAACAACACTGGAGAAAGGACCTGTGTGTGCGAGATAGCAGGAATAGTCTCGTGTGTGCGAAACAGCAGAACCCGTCCCGTTTGTGCGCAACAAGTGCAACTGTCTCGCTCAAAGCTTCGTTGTCGGGTTGAATTGCTTAAGTTCGAGGTTTGCGGTTCTTTTTGGCTATCTTCGCCCGCTTTTTTCAGTTCAAATCCTCTGCAATTCTTCATAAAAATAGTTTTTCAAACCCTCTTTTTTTCTTTAAACTCTCTTTGCTCTTTCAATCCTGATTGATTTTGATCTAGGGTTTCGAAGACCTCTTTGAAGAACCGATCCCTTTCCTTCGTTTCTTCTCATCAAAACCCTATTTTATTTTGATCTCCAACCAAAACCGAACCTAGGGCTTTGATTTTGTTTCCTCCAAGCCTTGTTTTGAACTTCCCCCAAAACCCTAGCTTTTCTTCATCATATTTTCGATCGAAACCCTCATTTTGATCATGTCTCCAAAGAGATCCGTTGTTTCCAAGGGTAAATTTATTGTCGAGACAGAGGAGGCTATTGTTCCCTTCTTTAGGGGTGAGATTCTGAGATTTAATTGGTTTGAAAAATCAGAATTTTCTCGTTTGTTCTCCTTCGCGAGGCATTCGGGAAGAGCCAATATCCTCCTTTGCGAGGATCAACGTTTAATTGGAGTGTTTTGCTTTGCCAAAACACATCCTAAAGAAAAAAATAGTTTCACGCTATCTTGCAGTCCGTAAAACAGGGTATACTGTCGTGCAGTTCACGGGACAATGTTCACTGTCTCACATGTGCGAGACAGTGGCAGAGACAGTTGCCACTGTCTCGCAAGTTTACAAGATCAGTATAACTATCTTTTTCACTTAATTATGCAATTAAGAATTTTCTTTAACCGTTTTTAACACATACTCTTTTGTACGTTACAGTTAACTTCCCGCCTACGGCGTTTTCTCCCCGTGAGGTGAGTGGTCAAAAGGGCGCAGCATATGCTTCTTCTGATGAGGTCCCTCAGTTTGATATAAATGGGCCGAAGGATATCCCTGAGCTTGTGCGAAAAGGGAAGTCGTCATACACTGTGGCGACTGATCACAGATGCACCACTTACAAAGGATCAAGAATCAACTCAGCCGTTAAGGAAACCCCGTTATATGTTCGATGACTCCGTTAAGAATCCAGACGTTCTTGTTTGTGGCTCAAAACATTGGTTAAATGAGTACGTCGGGGCCTTCAGATTCCTTCCTCCGATTCCTCACCATTATTCATTAGTACAACTAGGAAAATTAGCAGTGACAAGGGAGATATCGTGGCGTTTTACTGAGGACCAAGAGCGAGTACATTGTGGATAAATCAATAAGAGTAAGACTCCTAGTTCTAGTGATCGGGCCTCCATTCACGGACTTCATCCTAGGGTGTTAGGCCAGGATAGCGTGTCACAGAATGAGTTGATGATAAAGGCGGATACCATGAAGAATCGCCTCGCTCGGTTGGGTAGGGAGCTGCCCATTAAGAAGTACAGGTGCTATGGTTGGGTCCACTCTTCTGCTGATAAGTGGTGGATTAGGATGACAAATTATGTGCTTGGACGTTAAGGCAAGGAACTAAGTGATAAAGGATTGTACGCCCCCATCCGAGCCAGTATGTATGGCCTCCCCATAAGTGTAAATCACTTCTTCGCCTTGTTCAAGATTTATAATCCGGATACGAATACCTTTCTCATCAAGAATGGAGAGTTAGGCCTTCATCTTCATGAGATGATGAAGATATCCGGATTACCAATGGGAGGCGTGTCGTATTAAGAGTATTTTCCCACCACCTACTAGTTAAATCAGATGAAAGAGGCAAGCTCAGCTACATATGACATCCTGTGGCAGCTGACTTCCCACTACCAGACTGTCACGGCGGATATTGATGTAAAAGCAAAGAAATTCCCTCAAGTCAGCTTAAAACAATTCGTTGACTATCTCTTTAAGAATCTTGAGGATTCTTCTGGCAACGAAGTCTGTGAGTTGCCCTTTTTAACCCCTTCTGATATCAACAAGCTGATAGTGAAGATTCGGACTCAATCTTACACCACTCCCTCAGCAAAAGGCAAATTTCCAAGGTGTACAAAGTTTGAGACCTTCTTATGGCATGCTAAGAGGAGGATAAAGTCAGCAACCCTTTTGGCGGGGTATTTAGCTATATGGTTAAAGAAGTGTGTGGTGCCGCATCAAGTCTTTGAAGCATTGCCTATCGAAGTCTTGTTCCCGGCCGTCGACTTAGCGGTTGGGCGCAAGCTTTCTTTACTTCCCGCGATGATTGCTGACATCCGCAACGGGCTGCAATACTTGGCCACCACTTTCACGCAAGAAGGAAGCAAGCCTAGCTCGTCCTCCACTGCCCTGACCTGATGACGACGCCCGGGGTTGCAGATCCAGACCTCCCTCTACTATAAATTTTGGAGGAGTGTAAATGGGAGGCTAGGCAATAGCATAAGGTGACGAGGCAGTTCAGAACTCACAAGTGCTGGGAATATTTCAAGTCCTTTCCTCAATTCTCCGATAATTATAACGAGTTGCTTATCGATGAGGAAGAGCCCAGGAAGAACAGAACTATTTTAGATGTGGGATGTTTCCATTGGTTAACGAACATCCGCCCCGGCTATCTGGTTTTCCGGTGAAGAACACATGCAGCATTGAGCCCTATTTTCCTTGTAGGTTCGCTCGTCAGTTTGGTTACGACCAACTGTACGTTGGGAACCCAAATAAGAGATTGAAGATTCATGGAGGTCATATTGATGGTGCTCGTGCATGGTTCTGGAGCATTACCTGCACCAACGCCAAGTTCAGCCTTCTGGTTGCAGAGCCTCAGTTGTAGATAACATTGTAGGCGTCAAAAAATGCTGAAAGATATCCAAACTCAGCTCTGGAAGAAGACATCCAAAATACC
>BQKN01000065.1:20273-33574 GCA_022839385.1 Asparagus kiusianus
TTATTATTATTATTATTATTATTATTATTATTATTATTATTATTATTATTTTAATAGGTTATCCTGAATGTACTGAGGGTAGTATTTTTTCAGGAACTTCTCATTAACTGACATCATTATCTTATCACCGTCTTGGGTGATCAAACGATATGTTCCATTTGACCGTATCTACTACAAACGGTCCTTCCCATTTGGATTGAAACTTGTCTTTCTTCTTCGAGTTGAGTATCATTGATCGCCGAACGGCAAGTACCAAGTCTCCCTCTTTAAAGATCCGTTGTCGGACTATTTTGTCAAAGGCTTTGAAAATTCTAGCTTAGTATAACTCAATTTGTTATTGACTTTCCAAGCGTTTCTCATCTAACATCTCGAGTTATTCGAGCCGTTTTTTATGTTGCTCTTCATCATTCCTATTGTAAGAGTGATGTGGAGGGATGGAATCTGAATCTCCAAGGAATGACAGTCTCACACTCATACACTAAAGAATATAGAGTTGCTCTGGTGGGTGTACGGACTGTGGTACGGTAGGTCCAGAGAACCCCACCGAATTTGTTATCCCAATCTCGCTTATTGGTTTTTACTAGCTTCGCCAAGATCTTAATGATGATTTTGTTGAAGCCTCCAGCTAAACCATTTACAGTGGGATTGTAAGCTATTGACGAGACGTCTTGAATTCTAAACTTTTCACAAATTTGATGAATACGTTGCTAACAAACTAAGGGTCGTTGTCTTGCACGATTCTTCTTAGGACACTGTATCGGTAGATAATATAGTGTTTGATGAATTTTATGACATCGCTCGTCTTCACTTTTCGGAGTGAAATTGTTTCAGCCTACTTAGAGAAGTAGTCAGTGATTGCCAGAATAAAATGGTCATCTTTGACCGACGAAGGAAAAATATGATCAATAATGTCCATTCCTCAAGTCTCAAATGACCATAAAATGGTTGAAGAGTGCAGGTGTTCCGGTGATTGATGCATATAGTTGACATGTATCTGACATACATGGCACCGTCGTGCATACGTCCTTGACCATAGTTGGTCAATTTTCTGAGTCGATTGTAGGCTGTCTAAAAATTACTACAGATAGCTGATCCTCATCAAACACTAAAGATGGAAGTTACAATTTGACGATTTCCATAAGGCTATAATTTAAAAACTTTTACGTAAATCGATTAAGGTTATAATCTGACAACATTCACAATAACCGATGAAAGCTCTAATTCAATAGCCTTCACAATCAACATCGGGAGTTACAATCTGACGACTCTCATATTTTAAAGAGTCAAGACGAAGATTACAAGATGACGGTCTTTGCAACGCTCCAGCAAAAAAGACTATAAATTGACGGTCTATTTAAATCAAAACGTAAGTGGCCTCGTTCCAGAATCAAAGCAATGCAAACGCAGCTCAAACCTGGCCGCAAACGCAGCTCATATTCAGCTCCAAACGCTGCAAACGCAGCTCATATCCAGTTGTCAACGCAGCTCATGTTCGGCCGCAAACGCAACCTCCGAACACTATAGACGCAGCTCAGATTCAGCTACCAACGCAGCTTCCAAGCGCTGTCAAACGCAGCTTCCAAGCTGTATTGCAAGCTATCAATGCAGTTTCCAAGCTGCATTACAAGCTATCAATGCAGCTTCCAAATCGCTGCAAACGCAGCTTCCAAACGCTGCGTTCGAGCTTCCAAATATTACGTTTGAACGCAGAATTCATGCCAAAACGCAATGCTTGCATTTGACTCGTTCAAACATGAACTGAACGGTTTTAAAACTGTTTTTTTTCGATCTGAGGAGATCACAACACTCAGGAGTGATTCAAGGGGTGGTAACATCCCATAAGCCCCACAAAGGAGCGATTTTAGGGGCGGTTACACCCCTTAATCGCCTATACATAGCTGAAAGATCAGCTTAGTTCGGATCCTGAGATCTTTTGAGCATTTTCGGATCTAGGGATCAGCAAAAGGCTTCTTCAATCATCCGATTTGGAAGCATTCTTCGGCAACAGAATTCCTTGGAGTCTTGGCACTTGGCTTATTAACCAATTTCAGTTCAAATTAACTCTTCTACAGAGTTTAAACTCGCACGGAGTTCTTAAACTCGTTAAGAGTTATTTTTAAACTTGCCATGCAAGTTTTATCGACTTTAATCCAACGAGGTGAAACGTCGGATCGTCAATGAGAAGTAAACTTGATACAAACGTCGAGGGAAGCATCTCATCGTTACCGTGAAGAATCCAGTTTTAAACAAAAAGAAGGGTCTTCGTCGATCCCTTCTCTCTTTTGTAAATCGGGATTCCGATTGAGAAGAATTGTAGTTTCTTTTCTAAAGTTTGTTAGAGAGAAATTGTATTGAGAGCGTTGTAATCATTCTTTGTCTAAATCAGTCAGTCAGAGAGAATAAAACAAATTCAATTCTCAATTGTCTTCTTCGAATCTTTCCTCCAAACATCGATCACAAAGTTTGGGACCCGGCTGGTGTGCACCACAAGTTTCGTCACGCGCTTCCTTGAGGGCTTCTTCTGCCTCCTTAGTTGAAAGACATCGGAGTAATAAACCATCATATGTACGACGATAAAACATCTAAGTGGTTGTATTATAATAAAACATTGTCGCTCTTAGTCGAATTGAATCCCTTTCTTTTACATCTTCCAGAAATATGACGTGTAAGACATAATCAATAATAGGAAAATGTCAGTCTTGAGGTTCAAGTTCGATTCTGATTGCATGCACCTCTTAAATGTCTAGGGCACAGTCTGGTATGAACAGCTGATGTAGCCGCGACACGAAGTTCCTTACCTTAGCTGGATCTCGCTGGTGCCATCTAAACGGTAGGTAGGCGGCATTCCAATCAATTCAATCTCTCCACCAAAGGCATGGGAGCAGAGCTGAATTATGTCGAAAAAGGATGCAAAGAAAGTCAGAAGGTGTGGATTCTATCCCAGGATTCGTTCCACTTTTCTCACAATAACCAGATGTTCTGTCTCAGGAGGTTGTGCTAAGGAAACTATTAATGTCCTTAGTGCATCTGCGTAAGTATTCTGGAGGCGTGGGATGTACTCGATGAATAAGTTTTCAAATGATTCCGCCATCTCGACAACCGCCTTATGGTATGAAATCAAGTCTTGATTCCTGACTTCATATTCTCCTCGAACATGGTTAACTACTAATTAGGAATCGTCAAAGGCTTCAAGGTACTCCACCCCCAGCTCTTTGGCGAAACTGAGTCCAATGAAAAGCGCATTGTATTCAACCACGTTGTTTGAGCATGACCTAATAAGAGAATAAGCTCGAAATATCACATGTTTCTCTGGAAAAACTAGAACAACTCCGACTCATGAAGAAATCTTTGAACGCCCAGGAGTGCTTGTCACATAAGTTGCTCGGGAAGCACCATCAAAATACAACTGCCAAACATGTTGATGAGAGGTAATGTTGACTTCATGGGTTTCATCTGACTTCTATTGTTTAAAATGAATGTCATACTATGACAAAAGCAAAGCTCATCTTGCTAACCGCCAATTCATGAAAGCTTGTTGCGTCATGAATACTCGGATTGGATTGACGTTGGAAATAACGTGAATTGTCTATCTAATCAGATAGTGTCGCATCTTCTGAATTGCAAACACCAAAGCAAGTCACTCCTCAATCATTGGATATCGAGATTCAATACCTACCAGTGTTCTGCTCAATAATAAATTGTCTGCTCGTAACTGTTATCATCGTCTTGTGCTAGTAAAGCACTCAACAAGTGGTCCATCGCCTTGACATAAATCAGGAACGGTTTTCCCGACTTCAGTGTGACGAGAACAAAAGGATTTGATAAGTATGCCTTAATATCTTTGAATGTTTTCTAACAATCATTGTCCCAAACGAATGACACCTTTTTTTGTGCGCTTAAAGAATGGTTGACATTTTCTCGCAATGTTCGAGATGAATCGACGAATATAGGTCAGTCGTCCTTACAACCCTCTGTGTTCCTTAAGATTTCTCGGAGATGCAATTCATGAATCGCTTTCACTTTATCAGGTTCAATATGGATACCTTTTGTGGTGACGACAAATCCGACGAACTTACCACTGGACATTCCCAGAAAAAATTTGGTAGGGTTCATCTTCAATTGGTGACACCGCATGAGATCAAACATTATCCTCAAGTCTTTAATGTGATCATTTTTGCTACGGCTTTTAACTACCAAATCATCAACATAGCATTCGATGATTTTCCGAAGATGTTCTTGAAAAATCTTCGTCGTGGCTCGTTGATACGTAGCACTCGCATTTTTTAAATCGAAAGGCATAACCGTGTAGCAGAAGATACGAAGCGGTGTTCTGAATGAGGTGTGTTTTTTGTCGTCTAGATACATTTTAATTTGGTTGTACCTTGAGAATCCGTCCATGAATGACATTCTCTTAAACCCACATGTGTTGTCTATGATGACGTCTGTGATGGGAAGAGGAAAGTCATCTTTCGGTCAAGCGATATTTAGATCTCTGAAATCAATACAGATTCTGATTTTTCAATCTTTTTAAGAACTGGAACAATATTCGTCACCCAATCTGGATGTTGCTCTTCTCTGATGAAGCCTGAGTCAATCAACTTTTTAACATCGATTTTAATTGACTCTATAATCTGCGGACGAAGTCGTCTTTGTTGTTGCTTAACATGTTTGACATCCGATTTGATGTTGAGTCAGTGCAAAGCCACATTTGGATCGAGTCCTGGCATGCCTCATAATTCTATGCAAAGACATCGATATATTTTCTGATGAGAGCTATCAATTCTTCTTTTTCTTCTGGTGAAAGACTATCGCTGATGAATATGGGCTTCGGATTTGCTTCATCGCTTATTTTACTTGAGTCACCTTATCCTCAGTAGGTCTTTGCTCGAATCTGTCACCATACTGGATGTTCAAGGGATGGATCCAAGGATCTTCCCAGACTGGTAATTGCTCATCTTCCTTAGCTTCTGTAGGATCAACAGTTGTCATGTTTGACATCAGGTCTTTGAACGCTTCTTCAAGGCTGACATCGGAGTCCCACATTGAAGACTGATGAATGTTCATCATTTCTTTGATCGGACAGATGATTATTAATCTGCCAACATTCATCTGAGGACGAAGAAATATAGCCTAGGCCTCTCTTTTGCTCGTAATAGTTGGCAGGCTTTCCCTTTCATACATAAGAATGTCGGGGCGGAACCCAAATACCTCGACCAAAGCAAAGGCTTTCTCCGAGCATGAGGTTGTATCCCCACTTCTTCATATAATAATGTGTTTGTGAGTTATATCTGAAGAGTTGTTAGCCAAGTTATTCACATAAGAATGGCGGGAATGAATCTACTTTCCCGAAGACTCTCTCTTTCTTATCCTTTGACTTTGCAAGAAGGACGAAAGATGTCTTAAGTGAGTCTTAGAAACACTTCCTCGTCATACAAGATGACTGAAGCGGGACATGTACGTCAGGGCTTCTATATAGTCCCTACATTACATCATCAAGACAATGTACATACTCTAAATCGTCATTCATTATATAATTATAATCAACAAGTTGCCAGTTACAACCTCCATCTGACGATTCACCATCGTCAAGACTGAATACAAATGGTTTTATGTCATTAAATACAAAACCTTCATCGTAATCAAACCTGGCTTCAGCGTCGGCTTCTTCTCCACTGTCCGTGCCATGGACCGATGATTCAGTATCGAATTCAGCAGCATATAAGAGAGAATCAGTGAAATGATTCTCCAACCCCTTAAATGGTTACTTGTCCGCGACCACCGTCTTGACTTTGTTATCAGTGTAAACATATTTCAGACACTGATGTAGTGTAGAAAGGACTATAACGTTACTATGGATCCAGGAACGATCTAATAGTAAAGTATAGGTCTCTGCGTCAATAACATAGCATGTGACCTAAGACTTCTAAGTCTCCAAATTGGCACTTTACTTGGATTTTACCCAAGGGCCTAGACCTACTGGTATTGACTCCATAAATACTATGCTTATAGAATCCAACTTGCTAAGGGAAATTTTGAGATGGTGCATCAATCAGAACGACATGACGCTAACTGTAGAGCCTGGATCAACTTGGATTTGGCTGACGAAAGTTGAGCCAATGTACCCGGTGAAGTACAAAGGCCTATCATATTTTGAGTTTCTCACTTGCATGTCATCCCGAGTGAGGCTGATGTAAAGGAACTGTTTGGCTGCCAAATTATAGTGTTGAACTAATGGTTCAAGCTCTTCGGGGACTTGTGTGACCTGAGTGAGGAAAGCATCAGAGTCAGCCAATGCCTCTTGTAAAGCCTCTCTGATGTCTTTGAAAAGACGTAGCAGCTCATAGAGAGTATTCATCGCTGGGATGTTAGACAACTGAGCCATAACATCAAAGTGGTATGAAGCATTCGAACTTTTCGACTTGTCTCTCCCAGTCAGTCGATTGAACCGAGATTATTTTGAATTTTGAACCTCTTTATATTTGGGTTCTTTCTGTTTTGCCTCAACTGCCTTCTGCTTAGTTTCAGATTCCTTCTAATTAGCCCAAATCTCATCTTCAGTTAGAGATCTTGAAGGAGACGCCTGTTGTTGGGGCTTTTTAACAGGTTCAGGAGGTGTTGTACTAACCCCTAGTTCAGCTAAGGTCTTGACGTTCTGATCGGAAACTTCAGTGTATTGATATTGATAAACATTCTCGCTCCTGGTGGCAAAGGCAGGCTCTTCTTTAACTATCAAAACCCCATGCTCATCTTCAGAAGGTGATATGGTTGGAATGTCCTCGTCATCCTTCTCTAGAGTTGCTGAGACAAGACAACAAAGCTTACCCTTTCCTTTAGAGTGCTTCGTGGAGGACCCTGCCCATTGTTCATCCTTGAAAAGATTAGGATAAACCCATAAGACTTCGCCATTAGGAGTTGTATGTGGTACGAGCCCCTTCTGACGCTGCCCATGCGGATCATCATTAACGGTCTTCACTTCCTTTTTTGGAGTAAGCTTTTGTTAGCATATCAATGGAGGTATGACATTACCAAAGCCGAAGCTAATAAACACCATATTCGCTCTCACCTTCTTTTCTTTTGGTGACTTCGATGTTATGATGTCGGCGTCAACCAAAGCTTAGATCCTGTCTTTTAGAATAAAACAATTCTTGGTGGGATGATGAACCCTCCTGTGATATGCATAGTATTTTGGTCCGAAATCTTGTTGGCTTCCTCCTGATCTATAATTGGAGGCAACTTGATTTTGTTGTTATCGAGGTACTTAAAGATGGCTAGAACCTCATCATCTTAGAAGGCGTACGTCCTCTGAAATCTCGAATCAGAAGTCATTTGTTGCCCTTACGGTTGTTGAAACCACGATAGTTGCGATGATTGCTGCTACGGTTGTTGCCACGTTTGATTCGCATCGACAGCAATCACATGTGTCTTTCACCTACCACGAAGAGTAAAATTAGATTTTGGAGAATTAACCGTCGGTTAGCCTCTCTCAATCTTCTTTCTTTTGAGGAAACGTTCGGCGTGTTCTCTGCGTAGTTTCAACTCCTTCCATGTTGTTGATGGGACAACCCCTCATTGGCCTCCAACACATCAAGAGAGAGGTTATTGTGATATGTTTGCAATATAAACTCTTCTGTAACCGAATCTCTGTAGTTCATGGCCCAGTTACGGAAGCGTTTAACAAAACTATCAATCGACTCCCCTTCTCTTTGCTTTTCATCCAGAATGGTTCCAATCGACACTTCAGTGTCATCGTCAAAGAAGTTGCTAAGGAACAAGTTTTTCATGTCGTCCTAACAATTGGCACTTCCCGCTTTGAGACGTCGATACCAATCGAATGCGGCCCCACGAAGGGTGTCTACGAATGACTGAATCATCAAAGGCTCATTTTCAGAGATCATACCCAAATAAGACTTGAAGTAGATCAAATATTATGTTGGCGAGTCTTTCTCGTCAAATGGTGTGAAGTTAATTAGATCAAACTTTGGAGGGTACGAAATTGATTCCCACTCCCTTGGATATGGACACAGAATGTCAGTCTTCTTCACTTCTTAGACAGACATCAAAGCATTAACTTTATTCTCAAGTTCTTTCATCATTTTCTTGTCTTCGCTCTCATCTTTCTTTGGGCGATGTTGAGGAAGATCAATTGGATTACCCCCGGCATAGGTAACTGACTGACCATCAACTGCAATGTTAATATCGTCGAAAGGTGCGTCAGTAATAATGACTTCGTCCACTTCCGGATCGTTGTCATCTGCATTGTTTTGAACAATCATGATGTGTATAGTACGACGACTAAACTCAGCCCACTGACTGGACTCAGGTTGTTGGGTCTTTAATTATGTATTTTTTTCATTTGTTGCATGGCCAACTCCATCTTCGTCTTCATTTCAGCTCTAATTTCTTCTCTTTGTTTAGAGAGACCTTCTTGAAGCATTTGCACCATGGATTCAAGAGTGATTGTGCACACCTCTCGAGTCTGTCCTACGCTTGACATTGTGTCATCGGAAGCAATTATGGAGCAAGTATCTGACAATTCATCATCTGAAGATACTCATTCCTGCATCCTTCTATAGTCTCTTCGTCTGGCAGCTCTCAGCTGGAGTCAAGATATTCTTTGAGAGATTTCTGCATCAACTCTTCCGCCTGGGGTAAAGTCAGGATCAGAGCCAG
Source organism: Asparagus kiusianus (assembly GCA_022839385.1). Classification (NCBI taxonomy): domain Eukaryota; kingdom Viridiplantae; phylum Streptophyta; class Magnoliopsida; order Asparagales; family Asparagaceae; genus Asparagus; species Asparagus kiusianus. The sequence continues at coordinate 28,944 of BQKN01000065.1, forward strand.
TTGAATGATGTTTAAACTTTCCTTTTTCTTTACCGGCCATGTTGATAATTACTTCAGGGAACTCATCATTTTGGACGGCAGATCTTCTCTTTCGGAAGCGTTTTGGCTTAGGCTCGACTCTTCCGTTGATAGTGTGAAAAGTCTTTGAAATACAAAGACTCGTCATGGGAGGGCTTTTTGCTTGGACCAACTACATTCTGAAAGTACTACTTTAATAAGTCTCTCACACGAACAATGAGAACTTGTTTCTTGAATAGTCCTCTTTCGAATCGAAGAAGTACTCGCACCACCAGTCTGATGGTACAGCTCATCGGCATGGTTACCGGAGCACCCCATCATTTGTTAGTGCGATTCCTCATGGATTTTCTGTCCATCCCCAAGTATGACTTTGTCTTTATTTGAGAGATATGTCTTCTTTTAAGGATTTGGATATGACACCCTGTGTTTGGTGGTATCATGCGGCTTAAAACACTCCTGAGAGTGTTTTTAGCCTTTCGACGTTGTTGACATTCTCATGATAACTTGTTGCCTTTGAAGGATCCAAGGTCACGAGATGATCTTTTTTCACCACGTCATGAGTCATGCGTTTAGAAGCACCCCCTTGCGGGAGTGGAGTCTCAACGGACTTCTGGGCTTCAACACGAACCCCCCGAGGGATGCTCTTCTTGCCCAATCGGGATGCAACAAGAATTCTCCCAGAAAGGGAGGCCTCCTGGCCTCTTCCGTGCACAACGCACGAACAAGTATATCTAGATGTCACGTTTGTTTGGAGACGGCGGGACACATTTGCGCAATGGTTGACTTGATAAGAGTCGGTGCACGACCCCCAGTCAGAGGAACACTTTGGATATTAATCACCAGACCCAAACATTCTTTTATTAGTGCATTGCCTCGATCGTCATGCCAAGGACCAAGGCGATATGCTAGTGTAATTATGAATCTTGATAAGTAAGGGCTGACCCAAGGCTTCACTAGTGACATGGTAGAAGTGAAGGTAGACGAAGCTGGAACGGAATCCGAAATAAGAGAGACTGTCGTGGAAAGAAGTCTTTGGGCGGGACAGTGTTTATTGTCTCGTCCAAAGGCTCATTGGGCGGGATAGTCCACTGTCCCGCCCAAAGGGACTTTTCTTGACGGCCTTCGGTTCTTGATTTTGCGTAGGTTCGGACTTTAGAATCCAAACCTTGCGGGATTTTGATGGTTCTCTAGCCATTTCTTTCTTCTTCAATTCTTACGCCTTCCGACTACGGGTACGTGCATGCGCGGCACGTGCACGACGCTTTTGGATGCGCATTGCGCTCCTTTTTTATCAAACGAGTCCTCTTGACGAGAACCCATTCCTCCTTCGATGGTCTGGCAGAAATACCAACTTGCTGCTGAAGTTACTCAGTTGCTTGGCGTTTTTGTGCTTCTAAGCCTGCATAGTAGCAAACTCCGTCCATCTGTTCCATAGCCCTCGCAAACTGGCAGGCCCTTCACTGGCGTTGTCTCTGACGAGCCCTTTTCGTTAGAGTTAGCGAACTTTCATTTTTATTGGTTGACTCCTTCACTGGGAATAAGTCATGGTAAGCTGAACCTCCGGCTTGATGGATTGTCAGAATAATGTTACGAGGGGAAGCCTCGACAACGATTGGGTGAGAGTCGTCACTCTTGAGTTCTATTGGTGTGAGAGACCGGAAAACCTTCTTCGGAGATGAGATCCTCCTGCACTTGCGGGGGGGAAGAGGATCTTGATGAAGATGAGAGATACTCCTCGAACTTAGCTTGGTCGAACTCGTATTCGAGGCCATTGACCATTGCATCGACTTGAATGTCACTAGGCTACAACACTACAGTCTCGATGATAATGGGACTGTTGGCTCCCACTGTGGTCGCTAACGTGTTTGCTTTGGGAACGATTTCCTTTGCGATTTCCATTAAATCGTTTAAAAGAAACAAAAGAATAAGCTTTACAAGTATAACTCTCTTCTTCTCAAAGAAAACAAAATTACACTCCCTAGTAACACGTACAGAAACTCCTACGTAGTAGTCTTTACTTGTGTAGGATTCTTTGCCTATGCCAAGGCTGTGGACCAGGTCGGAGACGAAGAAGATTTAGGGTTAATATTTTAACAATGAAATAAGAACCGAAGTAAGTATCTTAGCAAAGTAAGACAAATACTCTTCTCAATTAAGTCAAGGCTTAAACTCAAGGAAACATCAAAAGACTTTGAGAATACTCGTGAGTGGGTTAACAATTCTCTTGCTCTCAAAATTCACCAAATGCCAGCTTTGTTTTTTGCACAAGTGTGTAGAAAAGTATTTATAGGGTAGGAGACCGTAACCGCCAAAAAGAATGCAAACAGCCCCCTGGAAACTGTCTCATGCTTGTGAGACAGTTCCGAGTCTCATTCATCTCGCCGTTTTGTATTTGCTTTGCATTGGTTGGTCTTTTCTAGCTTTGGATGATGACATTCTTTGTCTTCTCACTAATTTAATCTGAGTGTGGGACCCATAGGCAATTTTTGATGCCTACATCTTCAAAATATAGTTTTCTCCCACCTGCAACTTGATAAAATTGATACATATTTTTTTCCTTACATCTTTGATAAGGGCAAATGATCCTTCACAGTTTGAATGTCCAACCCAGTAGCATGTCATGGTGAAATTTAAATACAATATCTCACAGGATCATAGGTGCAAACAAGGACAAGAAATAACATGCATCCGTGCCTACCAGTAGCCAAAGGAAGTTATTATTCACAACTATAAACACTTACGCTGGCACAATATAATATACGCTGAACTACATAAAAAAATGCCTTGAATTGGGATTTTTAAAACGTGGTGCCTTGCAACTGTAGGAAAAGAAAAGTGAAGAATGCTTGTTAAAGGACGAAGATAAGTGCAACAGTTAGTTCCATACGGACAGTTTTATCAAATTTTCACTCATTCCCAGAGTAAAATACTCATCTCTCGGTCATAGTAATATCTAGGAACGACCTAGGACCAAAAAGGTAAAAGATACACTTCACTTTTTTAAGAAAAATATACGAAATTTTAAAGCACCATATCCATACCTGATGCTTCCCATCAACGGCTATTACTTTAAAAGGATGCCATTCTGGCTTTTTTAGTTCGTCTTGCCACTTTGAACAATATTCTGCAGTTTTAATCTCTACATCGCCTCCAGGAAATCTTTCTTTGCATGCAATTTGAAATGCCTTGGAACAAATTTCACCCATTCTCTTTATTCCAATGAGCGCACGGCTGTTGCTTGACATTTCCTTCAGATTCTACATTAATTTTGAAGTAAGAGATTAAGGAAAATAATCACAAAAAAATATTATAGCCTAGGGTATTCCTATGGATTAACCGATCTAGGTTCGGTTTCTTACATGGATGAGCTCTTTGCGAGCTTCTTGTAGCTCATCATTGGCACGTCTTTCCTTGACAACTAAAGTTTGATTAAGATCCTCCAGAGCTTCCATTTCTTCAACTTTGTCCTTCAGTTCTTTGTCCATTTCATTCACTTTCTTCTTGAGTGATGCATCTTCTTCATCACCCATATGCTTCATTACCTGTATATTGCTTCTAAGCTGTTGGATTTCCAGTTCCATTTTGTGTTTATGATCTAACTGCTTCTCTAATTGAATTATCTTGTTGAACGCGTCCTTTTTCTCTTCCTGTATAACTTTGTGGTATCAAACATAAGTCTCAACCAAGAAATTTACTATGCATGATAAAAAAAAATTTGAGAGTTTAACTAACCTCCTGTTTTTTAAGAAGGGACAGAACATCTTCATCAGCCTTCTGCTGCTCTTTAGTTGCCATTTGAAGGGAGTTGTTTTTCAGTTCATTCTGCACAAATCTCGTATTTATCATTTTTGCGTGTAACTGCTACGTTCATGCTACAGATGCCATGTAATGAATACTTTTTACTTTTAAAACAAATATATGAAAGTAAACATGGAAATTGTCATTTCATGTTTTTGCTTGAGTGATATATCATCCTTTGACAAACTTCAGAAAAAAGCTAAGTCAGCTACCAAATACATGGCTTTAGATGCTGTAACTTACATAGCAAAAACTAGCATTGCTTTATGATCCAGTTCATTAAACTACACTGTTTCAAGATATTAATGAAGAGGAATAGTTAAAAACATGTATTATTTTCTCAACAACTAAATATTTTATTATGCTAGTAACTGGATATCTAACCATTAGTTTTCTGTACTGTCATTTGACAAAATAATCTGGGTCAAAGTGATTTACAATCCTTGTAAATGCGTAGAATCTACATTATTGAATGTGTATGAATATACTATCCATTATGGTAGTCTTCTTTAGTGCAGTGTGCAAAGGTATTTATGAAAACTGCATGTTCCTTTAAGTTTTAAACTGCACTGTTTCAACATTTTAATGAAAAGGAATAGCTAAAAATATATATTATTTTTCTCAACAATAAAATATTATATCACTGACTGGATATCTAGCCATTAGTTTCCTGTACTGCCATTTGACCAAATAATCCGGGTAAAAGTGATTTACAATCCCTGTAAATGCATTGAATCTACATTATTGAATGTGCATGAACATACTATCCATTATCGTAGATTCGTAGTGCATGAACATACTATCCATTATCGTAG
>BQKN01000065.1:38073-77853 GCA_022839385.1 Asparagus kiusianus
TCTCTCTCTCTCTCTCTCTCTCTCTCTCTCTCTCTCTCTCTCTCTCTCTCTCTCTCTCTCTCAACTTCTCCTTCTCTCTCACTTCCGTCATGACCACTGAAAATGATCAGACTCTGGGGAGGTCATGGAAGGCGAAGGCGAGGACGGTGGTCATGGAGTCAGAGGTTGGGGAGTCATCTTGGAAACAGCTCGTGAACGCGGGTTCAACGACAAACACGGAACATGGTCCGGTGGGACCCACGAGCTGACGGTGCCCGGAGCTTTGATCCGATGCATCGTTGTTCTCCCCTTTCTAAGTTACGGAATATCTTTACCCAAATCAATGTCTTAATCAAGATAGTGCTCTTGTTTTCTTGTAATTTATAAAGGGAATCGGTATTGGGTTTTTATAGTTTTTCTCTTTCATTTAATTAAAATGAGATCTCCTTGGATTCTTGAACAGCGATTTGGGTTTTCCTTTAATGCCTTTTTCTTGTGTGATTTGGTGATTGACAGAGTTCTGTATAAGAGATTAACATCAGAAATTTTCAAAAGCTCACATTGAATCTTCAGGCATATCGACATTTAGCTAAAAATTAAAGACAATGTGATTAAAAGTCGACTAAATAATCTAAGAACCTGTGAAATTGAAAGTGGGGACAAGGAAAATTAGAACTATGAATGTTAGTTCTAAGGGCTGTCATGTTAGTTCTAAGGGTTGGAATGTTAGTTCTAAGGGTTGGAATGTTAGTTCTAAGGGCTGAACTGTTGGTTCTAAAGGCTGGACTGTTAGTTCTGAGGACTGGACTATTAGTTCTATCAGGTTTCATATTTGTTCTGTCATCTCTTACGTTAGTTCTACCCACTTTCATGGTTGTTCTGTTATCTCCTACGTTAGTTCTGTTCGCTGCCATGTTAGTTCTGTCTGTTCTACCTTCTTTATGAAAACATTATAAACAACAATATCAGGATGAACACCATTTTTAAGCATCATTCTATAAAGTTTAAACCCAGTAATTAGATTGCCATGCTTGCACAAGCAATCGACCAAACTACAGTATGCTACGACATCTGGCATAAATCCCCTCTTTAGTATTTGAAAAAAAATTATTGCTGCTTCCTTCAACATTCCTTGCACAGCCATTCCCTTGAGAAGGATGGTGAAAGTAACTACATCAGGTATGAGCTTGTGTACTCCTAATTGTCTATAGATTTTATGTTGGTGAAAGTAACTACATGAATTAGAACTAGAACTAACATGAAGTGAGCTACAGTCAACATAAAATGAGTTAGAACTAACAAAGAGCACAAGAGCCTAAAACTAACATGAATTAGAACTAGAACTAACATGTAGTGGGTTAGAACTAACATGAATTAGAACTAGAACTAACATGCAGTGGGTTAGACAAAGAACGAGTTAGAACTAACATGAATTAGAACTAGAACTAACATGATGTGAGTTAGAATTAACAAAGAGCAAGTTAGAACTAACTTTAAGTGAGTTAGAACTAACAAAGAGCAAGTTAAAACTAACTTTAAGTGAGTTAGAACTAACAAAGAGCAAGTTAGAACCAACATATATAAAATTAATTAGAACTAACGAAGAACAAGTTAGAAGTAACATAAAATTAGTTAGAACTAACAAAGAGCCCAAGAGAACCAAGGCCCAAGGCCCAATCAAAGACGTTTAAATATATATTGTAGGTGTAGGGGTTTGAACTCTTAACCTCCTCTCCAAATTACCAAGCTTTACCACTAGACCAAGTAGCCAAAGTATTAATGTTAGTTCCACTTAAAGTTACCTCTTACTTGTCATTGAACTAACATGAAATAAGTTAGAACTAACTTGAAATAAGTTAGAACTAACATGAGTTAGCTCATGATAGAATTTAAAAAATGGCATAAATAACTAGAGTTAGCTCATGTTTGTTCTATCGCAACTCATGTTAGTTCTAATTTTTACCAGCTCATGTTAGTTTTAATTTTTACCAGCTCGTGTTAGTTCTAATTTATTTAATACGTTAGTTCTAGCGTAAATGTTGGGTCTAAACGTCATGTTAGTTCCAATTTATGCCATGTTAGTTCTAGCTTCTCCAGTGTTAGTTCTAACAGATATCGTGTTAGTTCTAATTTATTTAAGTCGTTAGTTCTAGCGTAATTGTTGGTTCTAAACGCCATGCTAGTTCTACTTGATGATGTGTTAGTTCTAACTTCTCTAGTGTCAGTTCTAACAGGTATCATGTTAGTTCTAATTTATTTAATGTGATATTCCTAGCGTAAGTGTTGGGTCTAAACGTCATGTTAGTTCTAATTTATGCTATATTAGTTCTACATTCTCTAGTGTTAGTTCTAACTGGTATCTTGTTAGCTCTAATTTATGTAATGCGTTATTTCTAACGTACTTGTTGGTCTAAACACCATGTTAGTTCTACTTGATGATGTGTTAGTTCTAGCTTCTCTAGTGTTAGTTCTATTTGGTATCGTGTTAGTTCTAATTTATTTAATGCGTTAGTTCTAGCGTAAGTGTTGGGTCTAAACGCGATGTTAGTTCTAATTTATGCCTTGTTAGTTTTACCTTCTCTAGTGTTAGTTCTAACAGATATCATGTTAGTTGTAATTTATTTAAGTCGTTAGTTCTACATAATTGTTGGGTCTAAACGCCATGTTAGTTATACTTAATGATGTGTTAGTTCTAGCTTCTCCAGTGTTAGTTCTAAATTGTACCGTGTTAGTTCTAATTTATGTAAGTCGTTAGTTTTTACGTAATTGTTAGGTTTAAATGTCATGTTAGTTCTACTTGATGATGTGTTAGTTCTAGCTTCTCTAGTATCAATTCTAACAGGTATCATGTCAGTTCTAACAGGAGCTCAACTAGAACTAATATAGTCACTAGAACTAACACTTATATTAGAACCAACACTAGCTGGAAGTAGAACTAACATGAAATCAGCTAGAACTAACACAGGAACCACCAGAACTAACATGAGCTCAACTAGAACTAACATAGCCACTATAACATGGTATAAACATATTAGTTCTACTTAAAGTTAGCTCTAACATGAATTAGAACTAAGTTAGAACTAACATAAAATAAGGTTTACCACTAGACCAAATAGCCTAAAGTATTTATATTAGTTCTACTTAACATTAGTTCTAACATGAAATAGAACTAAGTTAGAACTAACATAAAATAAGTTAGAACTAACATTAAATAACTTAGAACTAACATGAGTTATTGCTCATGATAGAGTTCAAAAAAGGGCGGGAAAATTCCCTCTATTTTTTTCCATCAGATCGCATTAATTGGCGTGACTTTCCAAGTATTTTGTGGACCAGGCATCTGGGGAAGATAAGTGGAGGGGTAATTTTAGGTTTTTTTAAAATACAATCTCTTTTTTTATACTGCTGACGTGGAGGGGCCTTAAAATATTAAATGATACTTTTTGGGGCTGAATCACATTGGCCAAAATACAAGGGGGCGGGTCACATGAATTTTCTCATTTTGGGGCCTGGACACATTTTTCCCAACTTTTTTAGTATTACTTATTTGTTATAAAATAATGTTGATGTCCATTTAGTATCCCAAGAAATTGATATTCCCCTAGTACATTAATCTTCTTTCTAGAACAACACAATGCATGCTCTTGAAAGACTAAGTTCATGAATGAGTAATTAATATGATTCATGTATCATCATCTTAGTTTGTATATAAATAAAGGTATTCCTACCTCACTTTATAATAACAATGAAAAATGAATGAAATAAAATTTCTTTCTACTTCTCATCTACCTTTTCTTCTCTACTTCATTAGTTTTACAACACGTTATCAGCACGAGACTCTACCATTGAAACAATCTTCTTCAAGTCCATTAGATTCATCGTTGGACACGTGTTGGATAAACTTTCGAGGTATAATTTCTCTTTCCAATTCAATTCATTTTTCACTATGACTAACTTTACAAAACAAAAATTTACGCCACTTGATATTTCTGAAAAGAACTACGTATCTTAGATGTTAGATGTTAAAATATATCTTGCTGCAAAAGATCTTAAAAATACTATTGTGGAAGAAAATGAGACATCAAAACAAGACCGTGCCAAAGCTATGATTTTCCTTCGTCGTCATTTGGATGGAGGATTAAAAACTGAATATCTAACTGTAAAAGATCCATTTACTATGTGAAATAATTTGAAGGGGAGATTTGACCACCTGAAGTTGGTCGTGCTCCCAAAAACTGGATATCTAACTGTGAAAGATCCACTTTCCTCTTTCCCAAAATACTTTCTCCCTCGTTGTCTCCTTCCCAAAACACGCACACATATACACACACTCTCTCCCCCTCCCTCCCCCCTCATCCCCATCTCTCTCTCCCACCGTCATCTCCTTCATCCTCCTCTTCTCCCCTCTATCTTATTCTCTTCACTTTTCTTCTTCCCAAAATACTTCTTTCCCCATTTTCTCCTTCCCAAAACTCTCTCTCTCCCTCTCTCCACCATCTGCTTCATCCTCTTCTTCTCTCCTTTCTTACTCCCTCTCCTCTTTCCTCCTCCCAAAATCCTCACCTTCACCTCCTCCTCTCCTCCTCCACCCACGTTCCTCCCCTTAACCTCTTTCTATTCTCTCATCTCATTCTTCTCGTCTCCTTCCCTCCTCTCCTTTACTTTCTCTCCTCTCTCCCCTCAAACACTAACATAAAAGTGGAGAAGGGAGTGGAGGAGGAAAGTGAGGGGAGTGGGAAGAGAGGTTGAAAAAAAGAGAGAGATTGGTTTGTATACAAATATTTTAATTTCGAGGATAAATTTGTAAGTGTGAGAGATATGAGGGATATATATGCAAAGTTTCATAATTTTCTTGCACAAATTAAAATTCTGGCGACCGGAATATATTTAAGTGGTTAACTATGTCAATTTATAAATGTTATTATCGCCGGCGTCACTTTTTAGACCGTATTGATCAGAATGTGTCACTTTATAGGCTAAATTGACATTTTGGCCCCTAATATCCTTTCATGGTTTTGAAGCATATCACATGCTTCTTTTAAGCTTCCTGCATGTTTATCTATACTAGTTGAGATGCACGTGGTTGAATATCATGATTATTTAAGTTGATAGAAATAGAGTAAAAATAAAAAAAAACAAAGATTTTTGTGGGATTGATCATCAACTCAATAATCTCTCTCAAATAAAATATTGTCACAAACTGAATCCTAATAATGGAAGCTATCTCTCCAACCTCCAAGCTCTTCGCTTGTATCTTCGTCAACCTTTGGAGTAAAAGTGACACCAACTCGAATCTCTCCACAGTAAGTCTGATCGGCGAGGACTACTCTGTGCTTGCAAGTATGCAGCTCGCCTTTCCCATTCTCCATTCCCAATAAGATCACATCTGCCACATTGATCCTGCATCGAACAAAGCATACGCGGCTCAGCATGTGTACTTCGACTAAAGTATCCAACTATAGCAGCTATTTACTTTCATGGTACATACAGTACATCTAGTTGAAAATTTTCATTAAATGCTTGAGAAATTGATTGTTTGAAACTTTTGAAGTTGCCCAGTCTTTTCTCATATATAAAGCTCAGCATGTATACTTTGATCAGAGTATCCAACTAGTAGATATTTGCTGCTTTGATATCGATTTTCATGGAAAATAAAGTAGATCTAGTTGATAAAAGTGGTTACTTGAAAAGATTTTGAAGTTAAAAAGTATTTTTCATAGATACAGCTCAGCATGTATACTTCAATTGGAGTATCCAACTAGCAGATATTTTTTACTATTCAGATAACGCTTTTGATGGAACATAGCACAATCCCAATATCTGAATTTTTTTGAGAAATATAAGCTTTGTTGCTGATCTTACGTTGCCTGGCCAACAAAATCATCGGCCGTGAAGGTGTCTTGGTCCATGATTCTGAGGATGAGCTTGTGCTGGCTGTTGTCTCCGGAGTACTGCACCAGAAACTTAAATGTCTCGTTCCATGTAGGATTTGTGCCTTGCCCTGTTACATCATCAAAGTTTATATCAATCATACATAATAATGAAATAATGAAAGAGAAAGCATGTGCGATATCTCCTCCGCAATTCTTGCATCTAGCCATCATTTTTACATTTCCTAAGGCCAAGTGGTGGGGTAACTTTTCCTCCAAAGCTTATACTACGATAACCTTATCGCTGATCCTAGAGAGCTTATCATTTGACTCTGCAAGCAAAGAAGTCCTTCATACAATCCTTCTTCTATAGAAATCGATAATTTTTATTTACCGAGTAATAGTAAGGATCTGTGCATAGGTGTACTTGTTAGAAGCGGGTAGTTAACATCAAATTATATGTTGTTTTAAGGTCGATTAGCGATATCTTGCTTCATGTATGCTTATAAAATGCTAATATTGACCAATATCTAATGTTACTTGTACAGATACTCTACTAACATTGATCTTTAAAACCTTGTCGGAATTACATGAATAAGGAAAAGAAAAATCAGGTAATTAAAAGAGGAGGAAAATGAGACTTTTTTTCTTTTGAAAGATGAGGCAGGATACTATTTTGTTCTGTTCTAAAGTTTGAAACGCAAAAATCCATAATTGGTTATTATAAAGCCGAATGAGACTGGCACTTTGTCTTTCCAGTCAAAATTATGGAGGCTACAAAATGCATCCAAATAAATCCAACCATTAATCAAGACAAACCTCCAGGCTGTACGTACATATTTTTAAGGTAAATCAAAAGAATGAGCTTGAGCTTTTTTAGCTCTTTGCCAAAAACTATCACAAACTTGATTTATTACTAGAAAAGAAATTTTACAAGAAAATATTTTATCATGTTTAGAACAAAATATGATAGCATTTAATAAAGGGTAAATTGCTCTTAACCCCCATAATATATGCTTTCAGCGGCACTTATTACTCCTAAATTCATTTACCAGTGGTTTAAGTTCTGCCCACTCATGAGGAAGAGTGATTATCTACAATTTAGAGTACTTCCTCTTTGACTCAAAATTCATGGGGCCAACCACAGGGCAAAGTGAGACGTGACGATGCATTGGAATTCTAATCGAGATCAATAGCTATAACAGAGACAAGATTTTGGGCCTAAAATTAATTTCTCCTACAGCTTGCTTATCTTTCTTAGAATTTGATTGTCAATGCAATGAGGGATAGGTGCTAATAAAAGAGTGGAGGGGTGGTAAATTCTGCTGAAGGTATAGATGAGATGGGTTATCTGCATTTTACTATTTGTTACACGCAACAAAAACTATATAATTGATTTTGTTAAAACACCAACTGTTTTTTTTTTGGTTAACGAAAACATATTAGAAGCTTTATTTATCTATTTATTTTAGAATTTTTCTTCAAAAACATCCTTCTACATACCTATTTCAAGTTGTGCAAAAAAAAAATTCTTCAGTATATCCTTTTGTTTTAATTACAACTTCTTTAATGGTGTGTTTGGGAGTTTACTTATTAGGGTGTGTTTGGATTTCAATGGGCTTAAGGGAAGTTAAGTGAAACTAGGTGAGAGAAGAAAAGGAAGTTCACTTCCCTTTGGTTACACCCCGTTACACCCCAATTTGGGGTAACAAATTTTATACTATTAATGGGTGAACCAAGGGGAACTAGGGTGAATAATTTTACCTCCTAAATGTTCCCAAACAAGGTGAATGGTTCCCCTAACTTCCCTTCTCCCTTATTCCCCTCAACCCAAACAAGCCCTTAGGGAAGAGAAGGGGAAGGAAGTGGAAAAATTCATTCTCCTTCCTTCCCTTCCCCTTCATTACACCCCAATTTGGGATGTAAGAATTTGGGCCAAATTTCTCCTCCATTCACCTCCTCTACCCTTCAAAATGAAACTCCCAAACAAGATTAAAATGAAATTTCCCTTCCCTTCCCCCTCTCTACCCTCCATCCAAACAGACCATAAGAATATATATATAAACTTAACAAATGGGAAGAAGATTTGAACCTCTAGCGACGCTGCTGGTCTTCTCCTGATTCCTGTACTGAATGACAACGTAAGGATCCATCTTCCCTGAAACCAAACCAGAAACTAAGACACCCATTAATAAATGTTAGATTTTTATCAAAAAAAATTTCAAAAAAAAAAATTTCTATTGCACAGACAGAGAGGATCTAACCAATTGCTTCTGTGTTTAGTAATCCTTTGGCGTCGACCAATTTCACCTCCAAAATTCCCTTACCCATCTCTCTCCGTTTTGATCTCTCCTTGAAAGAAATTGAAGGGAGAAATGATGATTTGGTGTTGCTCTTATTTTTTTGGATTTTATAATGTAGGGAGAGGATCGGCTGGTGGGGGTCCACAACTGAATGGGTCTTCTCTTCGGAGTGCGAGAGGTGTACATTCTCAGGGGCCTAAAAGTCTTTTTCTTTTTCCTCTTTTCACTTGTTTTTGTTTATAATTCCTCCGTCCTACGCGTTTCTTTCTCCTTCTAACCGCGTAGATAAGCTTGCCGAGAGGTGACAGTAGCGTCCACAATCCGAAGGGTTGATTTGTATTTGATTTGAAATTTACTTGGAGTCCATATCCTATCAGGACACTCTATTCGTAATCGTATCCGGTTTTAGCAAATATGGACATGAATTTTCCTTATCGTGGTACATCTGTATCTTTATCCGTATCCGAGATGAGTAAACGGATATGGATATGAAATTTGCTTGTGCTGTTTGGTCCTAGTTTTCCCTAACATACATGCAGATTTTTGGCCTCACCACGTGGATGAACTCATTAATATCAGCAGGAGCCCTACGATTAGAACAAAAATCATACTAGTTTGGAAAGTTGTGTTACCTTGCTGTTGTTGGTGGATTTGGAACAGTCGTAATTTCCTAATTTTCAGAGATGTTTTGCCGACCCCTGAAAATATTGCCTCTAACATAGCAAGATACACTCTTTTATGGACAGGGACTGAAGAAGATAGAATGACAAGAAGAATTCGGAGGGCTGCCATCAAGTTGGAGTTCCAGGAAATCGCAAAGAAGAAAATGTGGATGTTGCAAGAGATAACTTCTAGCGAGACAGTAGGCTTCCCCCTTCTTCAGTAGGCACAACCTCTATCTTCTTCCTATCTTTTTTCTTTTTGGTCTCGATGGGCTGTTTTGTGATCTGTATCTTCAGGCTCCTAGAACTCTATGTTTTGGGTTTTTTTTATTGTTTCCTTGTGATACAGTTGTTTTATCAGTTATGAGGGTAGAATCATGGCTTTCTTGTTCTGATAAGTGACGACAAGATCCGCTCCCTATCGTTCAATTAGTTCCATGTTTTCTCTCTTCACAAAGTCGTACTGTTTGTAAATTTTACTGTTTGGTAAGCTAATATATATTATGAACAAGGAATATCTCCCTGTTTTTTCAATTCAAAAAAAATATGTGAGCCGTATCCGGACCGAATGCACCCCCTGCACATGGTGCATACACGGTGCAAGTTTCTAATAGAATTCTTTCAGTGAATCAGTTATATTTACAACAAATGAAACGAAGTGTTACCATGCAGATTTGGGGCACGTGTGATAGAATCTGGATAGCAAAATTTGAAAGGATTAATAACAAAACGCTGATATTGATGGAACAGGAAAGAGACGATTAGAGAGAAAGCTTGTTAACATATACATCTTTTCTCTAAACCTTGTGAAGGTAAAGAAATATTTATTGCCAACGGTTGAGAGATGTCCAAAAGATGATACTAGAATCCATTAATTACACTTTTATCAAGGGACAGTAAACTTCCAGGATAATAAATTAAGGAACTGTTTCTTCCCTTTCCTTCGTGCGTTACATAAACTTTTAAAAGAACTTTTTTCTTTTAACTTTTTTACTTTAATTTTATTCGTCCAAGATACCTAGTTTTATCCGACATTGAACTTTTCACGTTTCATTAGATTCCAACTGTACTGCCTCTTAAATTATTAAGGGTCGTTTGGCGAAGGGTTAAGAAAGAGGGGTTAACGAAAATGATTAATGTACTTAGCCCATTTGATAATCTGAATGACTAAATTATTAATCTGTTAAATAAGTTTTATTATAGTCATTGTGATCAGTTTTAGTATTTGGGAAAAACAATGATTTAGACTATTTTCTTTATAATTAGAAGGGTTAACTCTTAATCCTTCTAAATAGGAGTATTAGTAAACCCCTCATTTTAAGGGGTTAACTCATTTTAATCCCTCTAGAAGTGTTAGCTTAACCCTTCTATATTTTTTTATGTTTGACAAATTATGAAGGGTTAACTCATTTTAACCATTATATAAATTTTTTATGTTTGACGGATTAATTAAGAAGAGGTTAAGTCTACTTAACCCTTCACTTGACCTTTTACCAAACGGTACCTAAGGTAATATTGGCGTTGACGAATATAACCATTATGCGTTCTGATTGAACTCTGATACATCATTTGATTAAGAGGAGGTCTAAAATGGAGGGAACAAATGCTGACCGAATCATTGGTCGGCCTGCCTTGACGAGGACTTTCAACTTTGCCTTCGGACTTGGACCTTCTAGAGACTACAGGTCAACTTCGCGGTAAAAGAGTTTTAATTCTACCGAGATTACCTCGGTGAATATACCAAAATAAATATAGTGATGCCTTCATTAGTATACTTCTCATACCGCTCTTCATTTAACATCCTCGTCGGTTGTTATCTTATGTATAGGATTTTAGTCACTTGTTAGCTGTAAATATTCTTAATTGGTATTTGTTAGTATTTGTTTGTAAAAACAAGATAGTCCAACATCGGATATTTGAGCATTTTTTTAGAAGTTTAAAAGCATTTAATGATTATTAGGCTTTGACAAATAGATCAAAGTGAAAAATTCACTACTTTTTTAAAACTTTCCTGTCAAAAACATATGTAATACTACAAAACTTGTTTCATAACGAATTAGTGAAAAATCTCAGATTTGCTTGCTTGAATTTTTATTTTCTGTTATTATATCATGGGAAGAAAATTTGCATTAACTCGAAACAACTTTGAATATCAAGTGGGACAAATGTTCCTTTAAAGAAAGTGCTGCACGCATGAAAATTTCTGTCTCCTTAATAATTTTTCTACCAGTATCGATATACAAACGGAGTTATCTCTTTGTTAGTTGCACATGTCAAGGGAGTTTCAAAGGTTCAAAGTGTAATGAACAAGTAACCTTCACGTACGTAGCACATATAACTGTCTCCTCAGTTAACCCTACCTACAAATAGACTATAAAATAATATTGACAAGTATATAAATAAGTTGTTCCATCGCTTTCGACATTTTTAGGATTTAAAATTAATGTGTATCGTTTTTATTGAAACGTCACGTAAAGGAGAAAGTGAAAGCGAAGAACGCCATCCACCATAATCAAAGAAAAATAGAGAAGGTCAGAGGAAATGCCAGCTTTATGAAGTCCAAGCTCGGAATCATTATTTTCTTGAAACCAAATTTGGGCCAATTACATCAATTTGGTCCCCATTCTGGCATAATACGTTATCATTTTTTTCTTTTAAAAAAAGCATTGTAGGTTATTGTTTTAATTTTGTTTCATGGGTTTTTTTATAAGGAAACAGGGAGCTGAACCCATTTAATGAGATGAAGAAATATACAGTTTTTTTTACGGCTGGGGTGGAATAAGGATGGAGTTTCGGTGGGGAAAAAATAAAACTCCAGCCGTACAACTCTATTAACATATAAGCATATACAACTAACTATGTATAAATACATAAACACATACACACGTACAAAAATGTCTTACACCCCCAACAGCACAAAAGGTGATTCTTGTTTTAATTTGAAGTTTTACAATTAAGAATTTTACCCATGAAATTTCGAGTCATTGCTAAAGTATTTTTTTTTTTTTAAATTCCCCCTCAAATGTGGAGATTACTGCTTGCTACCTTCTGACTACTGTTCGGCATAATCCACATTGCATCTCGGCCCAACTAACCGAGGCTAGGAGTAAATAGGCGCTCAGCCCATTGCGATATGAAAAAGGCCTGACCTTAGAATATAAGAAAGAGCACCGCTCCCCTATAGTTGCTATACGGGAATCTCCTGCATGATGATGGCTGCTCAAGCCCAATAAGGATAAAGGGAGAACCTAAAAAGCCCAAGCATCTAAAGTTACAAGTGGAAGTAATAATCTTCACTTTTTGCAATAAGCTTATCAAACCTGTTGGGCCTTGATCAACTGCAAGTCTGCAACTGTTACATTAAAATCCGCGTTAGCTGTCTATTAGTACTAGCGATCTTTCTAGCACAGCACCACTACTGTATTAATTAGTTGCAATATTAATTATTTGCAATAATAAAAGGCTAGTGATAACCGTACTATATACTATAATAAGGCCTTCTACTGCTACACAAAAAAAAAGGACCATTTTCGTGTACATTGCAAAAAGATACTGTGAGTTGTCAAGCTTCTTTTTGTGTAGCAGTACAAGAGTAGTACAACTCTTACATCTTGTTTGTTACATGATTGAATGGAACGCTAAATTTTCTTCTATTTTCCTCCCCTCCAATTTGGGGGTAGAGGATGAAATGAAAATCAATGTAAAATTTTATAATGAGATAAGATTATTATACCCTTATGACATTAAAATTAATGGCGAATATATACTCACATCCAATCTGTAATGGCATTTATGTAACTTTATACATATTCATTTACCTGTTTTTTATTAAAACTCCCAAACAAGGTAAAACAAATTTACTTCCGTCCCCCTACTAAACTCTCAAACGACATTTTATCTTTTCACTTCCATTTCCCGTCTTTCCTTTTCATTATTTAACTTTCTGTTCCTTCCCTTAGTAAACTCACAAACAAAGCATAAATAGTATATTTAGTATTTTCCATAATAAAAAGGTCGTCAATAGTACATGATAAAAAGATCACTAGTAGTAGTGGACGACTGTATTAATTAGTTACAGTGAAACAATGGTTCAAAATGATCCATTTGCACGCAACTACAGATTTCTATTGCGATACGAAATGTCAGTACCTAATATTTATAGACTAGAATCCACGGGAGAAAGGCAACATTTGCTCATTCACACCAACGATTATCCGAACATCAAAACTTTAAAGTTATGAATAAAATAAAAGATTGTAATGTTATATTTTAACACGATCTATCATGATCTCTAAAAATATGCTTCATATTCGTGACCGATTGGAGTTGAACTTGGATTCTCTACTACCGTGTTAATAAATCATGTCACACAAGAAAACTTTGATGTTGTGATGAGGACTAAGAATTATTATTTTATATTACAACAAGCGTTTTAATTGGAAAGAAAAAAAATTCTTTCGAGTATTATTGTTTCTCGGGAGAAAAGTCCTCGATGTGACATTTGTTGCTTCCTCAAAAGTGGTAACATTTCAGTAGTTGATAGATTGAGACTTTAATGGAACCCGTACCCTCAACTTTTCTTTTGCATTGAAGATGATGGTCCACATATTTAACTTGGCAAGAATGGAGGCGTGTTTGGTTGTTTTCCGGAGAAAAAAAGAAACGGAAAACACACATGTTTAACCCATTTCAAGACATTTCAGTATTTTTTCCGCTTTTTTATTTTTTCGTTTGTTTCGCAATGAAATCCCTGCCACGTCTCATTTAAAAAAAAAAACTCAGCCGCAAAAACAATAGTGTTTTTAGCAATTAAATATTACATTTTAATCATATATTTCCATTTCTTGTGTTTGTTTGAAGATTAAAAAAAAAGAAATGGAAATCAGCAGCAAAAACAATAGTATTTTCAGCAATTAAATAATCTTTTTTATTCCCAACCACCGTTTCAAAAGTGCTTTTAGTAATTAAAAATTATTTGAAGTGACATTTCCAAGCGTTTTTAGAGGGTTTTGGTCTGAAATGAGTTTTCTCAAAAATCTGACGTGGTATCCTACGTAGCACCCTCATTTCTTTAAATCACAAAACGAAACAAACGTGTGATTTGAAAATCGGTCGAAACTAAAATCCTACGTAATGATGGGAGATTTTTTGAAATCATACGTTTTCTCTCTCTTTTTTTTAGCAAACAAACAGGCCTCTAAGTTAAGCGTGTAGGCCCGAACTAGGTACCAGAAGTTAGACAACATACTTGGTTATTGCTTGAGGACTGTTTGATTTAAACTCATTATATGTATGGATCACACGATTGTTATTATTTCGATCTCAGCTCAATGCACACGCTGCCTTATGAATACGAATTGTGTTTTTCTTTTTTTTTACTTTTTTTCCCCCTTCAAATGGAAACATGTATATATTTGTATCCATGTTCATGAGGAATTGAAACAGAAACAAGACTTTCGTTCCTTTCTAGATGTTGCACGTGTGGGTATACAATGTGGACATTGAATGAAGACTTCTCTCGAATAGTTGAGGAAGTTGGTGATCAAGCAAGAACAGGAATATAATAATAAATGATAAAAAGGATGAGTAGCAGACAAAGGCATTTCTAAAAATAGACCCATTCATAAATGAAGACTTTTATCTTAATAATAGAATTTTCTAAATAAACCTATTCATATTTTTTTTTTAAATAGACCCCCTTGAGTTTTATTTAGGGACTGTTGGGTTCGTTTTTTTAATTCGGTGGAAAAATTTTACACCGCATCCACATCAGATTTTTCGTGGCCACGTAGGTTATAAACTTCCTGTCGGTTTTTTTTTCTCATCTTTGGTTCGCTAGTGTTGAACAAGGGAAACTCGGTGAAAATCGTCGCTACATCAGATTTTTTTCTCTCCTCCAATTCCTTCATCAACCTCATGAAATCGACGAAAACTGCAGTCACGTCGGCTTTTTGCCATATAAACAAAAGTTTTCCCTTTTTTCCATGCGAACCAAACACAAGAAAAATAAATACATTGGTTTCCCACCATTTTTTTGTGCGAACCAAAATGAAATAATCTATTTCTTGGAAAAGTTTAGAAAACTCAAAACTTATGTTTTTGTACATGAAAATACATTTCCATATATCTAGGAAACGAACCAAACAGCCCCTTACAAAAATAGACCCATTTTATTTTAATCCGGTTTTTAAATAGTCGGGGTTACTAACCCCGACTATTTAGAAGGTTGTAAACCCTAATTATAACCCTAAACCCTAACATTCTATGCACTAAATAGTCGAGATTGACAACAGGGGCAAAAAGAAAGAGGGGGAAAAAACATTATATTTTAGCTATGAGACACAGTACTAGCATGATCCTGAACTTTGGAAAAGTGCCCAACTCCGTGGAAAACCGTGGAAAACAGACAAAAATGTTAGTTAACACATGATTTAAATTAGTTTTAATTGCAAATGTACCCCTGTAGCATCCTCGTTTTGAACGTACTGCTTCTGTCTCATTGCTGCGAAATTCTCCCAGGATAGAACTTTCACACTCTTTAAATATCAGAAGATAATTGCCCATGGGTGAAAATGAAAGCCAAGCGTAAAAGAGGTTTTTTTTTTCTTTTTTAAAAAGAGGTATATAACGTGGAATAATGAAACTACAGGGATAGCAAGTTCAAAACAGAAACATTGCCAGGGGTTTATGTGCAATTAACCCTTTATTCCATATCCATTTAGCACCCTTCATTCTAACTTTCCCAACAAAATTCAAAGCTAGATACATAGTCTTCTGGCTGTTTCACAAAAAAGCCAGGGGCATCATGAAAGTGTTGAGGGCTATACGAGTCTAATATATTCTTAGTTTACAATACAACTTCCCGAACACCAAAAAAAATATTCTAAATTTCCTTTTGGGGGAAAAAAGAAGAAAAAAAAACTGATATTCTAGCTGTTATGTCAACTGAAAAAGATGAGCAACAAATAAACTATATACTAACTGAAAAAGGGACAGAGAATAGGTAACAAATACATACATAACTCTGCAAGTTCTACTCTCTACTAAATCCTCTTCATCTCGTATCAACCTGGATAAATTACATAACCTTTCTGCATATCCTCCCTCATCTCTAAAGAGACAGAGGAGCCGCCGCCGCGGCCGGTCTAGGATAAGCCACCTTCTTACTCCCAACTTCTTCCATACTTTTCCCGCGAGCCCCCCGAGCAGCTGCACCAGCGCCGACTTTACGTTGTACCTGAGGGCCTCTTGCTGTATCCTTCGTCTCTTGAATTTGCTCGAGCGCAGACACCACCTCATCCATGGTCAGCCGGTACCTAGAGTCCGATGATAAACACAGGGCGGCGATGGACGCGGCCTTCTGAGCTCCAATGAGCGAATACTGCCCTTCAAGACGACCGTCCAGTACGCGGAAGATCTTGCGTTTGTTCAGGAGGTACGGCCTTGCCCATTCTACGAGATTGTGTTCGCCATTGGGGCGGTTCTTGTCGACTGCTCGTCGGCCTGATAACATCTCTAGGAGAACAACACCGAAACTGTAGACGTCGCTTTTGGTTGTTAGGTGACCTAGAACAAATACAATATATGATTTTCAGTGGAGGCGTTTGCCCTCCCTTTGCATAATGTGGCTCCCCCATTTGCCACAGTAGAAAGAAGACAACCAACGCAATTTCCACGAATATAGTAAGAAAAAATTGCTGGGAGTAATGAAGTAATCAACATTGGTAATACAATTGTATAACGCTCACTATTTACATGATAGGGATGACGCGTACTCTACACACTAGGTCCTGAGTGCTACCAATTATTAAGCATCTCTTTAAGGTCATTAGCATTTATAGTGAGTTTAATCCAATATCTATCATGGGGAAAAAACAAAACGAAAAAGAAAAAAAATATTTACGCAGTTCTTCACATACAAAGGCCTTATGAAATAGTTGTAAACATCAATATTTATGAGCCGTCGAGAAAGACCATATTCATAGTAACACCTATTAAGTTAATTAAGAGTTCTGTTCGCTTGGTATACATTTTTAACCTAAGATTTTAAGCAGCTTGGGTCTGAACTGAGTAAGATCATACGAAATAACAATTGTGAGGTAGCAGGCTTTTACCAGTAGCGAGATACTCCGGAGCTGCATATCCATAAGTCCCCATGACCCTAGTAGAGACATGACTTTTATCGCCAGTAGGACCATCTTTTGCCAATCCAAAATCAGAGAGTTTTGCATTGTAATTCTGCTATTACGAATAAGGAAATCATTAAAATATCCGCACACAGGAATTAAACACATATATGGGAAACAATAATTTTCATTATAGTTAACTTACTGAATCAAGAAGGACGTTAGAGGTCTTAAAATCACGATATATAACTATCGAGTCAGAATTATGCAGAAAGGCTAGTCCTTTTGCAGCTCCAAGTGCAACCTTCATTCGGAGGTTCCAAGATAGAGGTTGAAAGTATGAACCCCCTGTGCAAATAAAATGAAAGCAACTAGGTACTTAGATATAATAAAATTATACAAGAAAGTTGAAATGAATCTTGGAAACAACAAAACAAGAGCTGCGATCATATGAACTTACTCCTAAAGAGATGATTTTCTAAGCTTCCTCGAGGCATAAACTCATAAACAAGCAGACGATGATCATCCTCTAAACAATATCCAATCAATTTAACAAGATTTGGATGGTGCAACTGACTCAAATAATTTACTTCAGCCTGCACATTTACAGGAAAAATCGAGATTACAAATAACTTCCATTTCAATACTCTTGTGGACATCCTGCACAATATCCACACGATAAGGATGTCATATTGTCATAGTATATACTAGAATTGCATACTAGCCAATACGACTTCACGCTGGAGATACCACATCCTAAATCATAATCGCATAGCACTTAATGTAAAGTTACAATTTGCCTAGTTAGTACAATTAGCCTGGAATAATACCGCTGGTTATATCAAGAACGGGTAACAAGTGTCTAAATATTAGACGATTACTATTTAGATAATTTCATTTCAGGCATACGCCCATCATATGAGTGTATAATCACTTATACCCTCTGACTATTTTATTAGCACTTACAACCCCTGAACAACAGACGACATTATTTCTCCCGTTTGGTTGAGACCCGTTTGGTTGAGATGTCACATGAAAATCATGTGACGACAAATTGTCATTGATCCTCAACTTTACTGAAAAGAATAATTACCCTATAAATATTTTAGGGGGTATAATTGGTTACAACATCACAGTACCTATTTAGAAAGTGGTACAAACTAGTTCTAATGCATTGTAAACACACATGATCACATATTTCATACTTCATACTAAACTTTAGCACTCACCAGCCATTCCCTATGACCTTGCAACCCTTCTTGGTTAAGCCTCTTCACTGCAATAACAGCTCCAGTTCCGGGTTTAGTTGCCGTGAGGGTCTGCTCATCGATCCAACCTTTGAACACAGAACCAAACCCCCCCTCTCCCAAAACACTATCGGGTCGAAAGTTCCTCGTTGCACTCTTGAGCTCGCCGAAGGTGAAGCTCTTCAGATTCGAAGATTGCAGGATCTCGCCCTGGCTCCGAGGAGTCAGAGGAATTGAAGAGGATGAAACCCTACTGCTAGAACCACTCAATTCCTTTCCACCTTTTCTGCTGCTCCGAGAGTTAACACCTGCAGACTCCCAAACAAAGTTTGAACTCTAGAAATAATTGAATCAATAAGATCATAAAAAAATTGAAGGGTAACTAAAAAACATATGAATCGAGTTCATGAAGGAACATAATTCACAATCTTAGCTGTGAAACCCTCAAGTATTAAGGGCAAATTTCTGATTCTCAACCGGAAACACCATTTCTGGACTACAAATCCCTAGAAAGGAACTTTCTAAAAGAAACCAAACACTTCAAAAAAAAAAGTGAACATACTAAATTGCTAGATTCTAACTGATCCTATCTCAAAGATTCAGCACAGAGATTTAGAAGAGAACTCAAGAGCAAAGCAGAGAATTAAATAAAACCAATAATACCACAGAAAACTGGGCTTAAATCTTAAATCACAACGTAAATATACTCCAATTCCAAAATTAATAGAATCCACAATCTTAGCTGTAAAATACTCAGTACTAAGAGTATTTAATGAAAATTTTGGCAGCTCCCTGTTTCTCAATTAAACAAAGCCAATTTTGCACTATAAAACGCTAAAAAGACACTTTAACTAAATTAATGGGAGGGGGAAAAAAGAAAAAACATCGAACTTTGCAAGAATAGAACCAGATAAAGCACCAAAATTATCAACTTCCCACTAAAGTTTCCAACTTTATCAATGTCCCAAGCTCAAATCAAAACCGAAACAGCTGAAAATCATCGTACCTGAACTCGGAGCACTGAACGAAGGATTCACAGCTTTGATCCTCGAACCCCAACAATTCCCCATCCGAAACCAAACAAAAAACCCAACCTTTATCAAACTTCAGCGAATTTAGCTCCAAAAGGTGAGACCTTTTGTAAGCTGTCTAGGGTTTTGTTTGCCCTAATTCCGCAACTTGGAGAACGGAGCGAGCTTTAATGGCGGGCGACGGTCCCAACGCTCCATCTGAAACCTCGCGTCCGCTGCTTTATACCTAGGCTGCCATTTCTAGCTTTGTTTGTCCTTTTATGGAATTTTGTAATTTTTGTCT
The DNA here is from genome assembly GCA_022839385.1 of Asparagus kiusianus. Lineage (NCBI taxonomy): Eukaryota > Viridiplantae > Streptophyta > Magnoliopsida > Asparagales > Asparagaceae > Asparagus > Asparagus kiusianus. The sequence goes on from BQKN01000065.1 coordinate 57,575, forward strand.
TTATTTATTAGGGGAATTAGTTGGGGGGTTTGGGATGTTGATTTACAGCCGTTTGATTTTGATCGGATGGTTGAGGTTGAGCCTCCGAATCGGACTAACCGATTTTGTACCTGGGCACTGTAGAAGCGGACACGTTGGATTTGTTAGATTTACCGACCAAAATAAAATACGGTTTTTCTATAGAGTGCCCATGGGCACTCTATAAGAGAGGAGAGAGATAGAGAGAAATAAATGAAGAGGGGTGCCCCCTAATTTGCATTGGGATCCCCTCCTCATTCATTTCTCTCTATCTCTCTCCTCTCTTATAGAGTGCCCATGAGCACTCTATAGAAAAACCGAATAAAATATGGGGGTGAATTTATCCTTCTTTCACATCAGCCCCTTACCATTTTACTATTTTGTGATAAGTTTGCTTGGGTTTTACATATTTGTAATATTTATATAGACTTTTTTTTGTCTATTTAGTGCTATACCAATTAACGTGAAATGAGATATGATGACACTAATCTGAAAGAAAAGAATAATTAGCAGGAGATATAACTATTTTTTGGCATTAATGCTCTATATATATTATAGAGGATCGAAATAGCCTTTTGATGTGAAAATATAGTAATACGCTATAAGTCAGATTTTAGATTTTTTTATAGGTTTGTGATATAACATGGTTATAAGAAAGATTAATGAGGCTCATGATGTAAAGGAATATGCAAGTAGTCATTTTTGTCAAGTGATAATTCTTTGTCGATTTTTTTAATCAATTTTTTTATCGATAATGATGGGGCGTAAATTTTGATAAGGTCATTATATGGTCATTATATATATATATCCACAGTATTTAGAGTATCATGCAAATTTTAGAGGTGAGCCAAAAAAAAGTTAATTATTACCTTGAAAATTCAAATAACATTTTAATTTTCCTTAAATTATGATCATATTTTTATATTTACTTATTCTTTTTTTTTAATGTAATGCTCACAGTTGAAAAATCAAATAAGGTTAGGATGAAAATGCATTACTTTTTCGTAAGGAAGAATAAGACAAGATGCTCTATTCAATTATTCTGTCAAACTGTTCTTAATCTTACACTAATTGTCTGTTGCTCATTGTTGTTTGACTTGCAAAATACTAATTAAATAGATTGGCAAACGACCCTCATAATCTATTTATATTCATGTAATTAGGTGTTGCTTATAGATCACAATATTTTGTTCTGTAGTTATTTTACTACAACAAAACAAGAGTCAATATGAGTTCAATTTTAAAATTTTGCGTGTTGGCTTTTCTTGCCAAGGTTAAATCTTTTAAATTAACGAACGAAGGAGTTTGCACTCTAAAAACAATGCATGCTAGAGCTGTTAACAAGTTAGGTTATGTATATAATTGTATGCACGAAGTTTTTGAAAAACTAGCTAGTATATAAATATTGTCATATATATTATATAAGCGTGAAAGTAATTAAATCCCACTCAACAAATATCCAGTTGTACTAAGGGCAAACTAATATTCAACAAATCTACTTTTTTGAATATTTCAAAAGTATTACATATGGTCTAAAATATTACAAAACCTAAAAAATTGTTATGGTTTGGTTTATGATGATAGTGTGAAAGCTAAGGAGAATATCAGCTATCAAGGGCGTGAGGTATGCCTTTGTGTGCTTCTAGAAAAAAAAAGGAATCAAGTGTTATTTGGAAAATTAAAAATGAAAATATATTAAGTGACGGTGATAAGTATGATATATAATGTTTGTTAAACTTTGTGTTCCTATAACACACACTCTCTCTCTCTTCTCTCGATCTCTCTCTCTCTCTACACGTAAGCATGATGTAATAAATTGATATTGTAGTGTTAATATCTTAGAAAAATAAAAAAAGTCATTGATTCTTCTCTAGAAGTGAAAAAAATATATCTTTATTAGTAGAAATATCCATCTCACTAATATAGTTGTCAAATATCTACATCCAGGTCATGGATATGATTTACCACTCTGTAGTGAAATATCTAGATCCACATCTGAAGTAGATGAATGTGTTGACATACAAGTGCAATTGATTTGACCATTAGATTAATGAATTTGAGATTAATTTTGATAATCTAGAGATCTAATTTTAGCTTTTTAAATGTAACATACATATTAATGGACTCTCTTCCATCGTGTGACTTATATTTTTTAATATTATTTGTCTTCTCATATCAAATTTGTATCCGTATTTATTTTCTTTTATTTGATCCGTATACATGACATATATTTTCTATTATTTAATTTTTATTCCTATCCGATTTTAGCGGATATAGATATGAGATATCTTAGGAAACATAAGTGTCTACAATTGGTGAATGGATAGGAATATGATATCTAATCCATTCGCTATCACTATCGAAAATTTCCCTATTTTTAAGTTTAAACAAGATTATCATTATTTATTCAAAAAATAGTTATTGTCATGAAAGAGGTAACCACGTGCTGACTTTTACAAAGAATGTGTAGCATAAAAGTCTTAGCCATGAATTTTTTTAAGAACAAATAAGATTCAGATAATAACTTGGTGAGAGCAGGTGTTAATTAATTATGTTATTATATTTAGCAAATGACATGAGGATGCATGCAACCAGAGATCAATCATTTGGTTGACCCTTGGTTACATGGGACAATGCCATAAGAACAAGCGCAGCAAGCTTCCAGTTGGGAGTCCTAATCAGTAAGCTCCCAAGAGCTCTCAATACATTACCCATCATTTTCAATGCCACATCACCCTCCTAACTAATGTTGATCTCCAATAAACTCCTAGTTAGGAGCTCCACAATATCAAAAAAATCCTCTTCTATTTTAGTTTTGTAACAATATCAAAAAAACACTCTTCCATTTAACAACTATTTTCAACTTGGGTTTTGGGTTTAAAAATAGGGGGGTTTTGTAAATTTTTTTTAATGCTTGGGAGCTCTCAAGCGCTCCACAAATTTGTGGAGCGCTTGGGAGCTCCTAAGAGCTCTGGTGGGCCCCACTGGCCACATCAGCCCAGAGAGCCCATTGGGAGCTTGCTAGAGAAGTTTGTTGGAGGGGGGTTCACGAGCTCCCACCGCCACGTAGGCCTTGAGAGCGGTGGTGTGAGCTTGGTGCAAAACGTCAAGAGAATAGAGAATATATTGCGTGCACCAAGGTTAAATAATCCAGCCCTTATTTCTTAAATAAAGATGATGAGGAAATTACACGAGCATGTGAGCAGTTCGAAGGATCGTTTTAACATGCAAAACTTTTCAAAAACAAATTCGGGGCAATTTGTTTTCATGGATTTCATTCTAGCCCACGCGTTACATGATTTTATGTCAGATTTGCTTTCCACTTTTCAAAACAGTGTCAGAAATTTTCCACATTGAAAAATACTCAACAAATTTTACATGTCCAGCACTTCAAGAAACATGCACAGGTGTGACTTGTGAGCCACAGTAGACCACCAACCCACTGCAAACAGTAAAATTTAACCAATCACAGGGTTACAAGTTAATTAATAAACCTGTTCTTCTTTAAAAAATTCCAATTGAAGCGGTTGAGAAACCACCAGGATTTATTTCTACATGATTGCTACCTTAATCAATGGGATTACATTAATCAACATGATCTATTGTTATCAGTGTGCATGAGATGAGCTCAATTTTATTATCAGCATCACACACTCAATTTGACTCTGAGGTTAATACAGTACTGAGTAATTTCCCAATTCCCACCAAAGCATATATATTCATTAATAAGTGAAGAAGAGCTCTCCGCAAATGCGACTTAAGTCCTGCTGTAAGTCAACTGCACAGTTCAAGAGTGTTTGACTCGCACAAAAGTCCACTCTTTTGCTTCTGTTGGCTGTTAACTTCAGGATGCAGAATTTGATTCAGCACATCAATTTCCAAAAGGCATTGAGAGGAGGAAGATCAACAGAGCAAATTTTATTCAGCACATTGCGAAACCGTTCACAGTCTCCGAACCAGATTTACACAAAAGATACATGCTACCTGCAATTTGATCTTCAGAAATCAACTTTATTCTTATTCTTTGGTCCTAAAATGAAAATGTTACTCCGTAAAGATATACAAAGGTTCTAAAAAAAGAGTTATTGTCATGTAAGTTGCTAAAACCCCCCTCTTTTCCCCCTTTTAGATAGGAAGGGCTTGTAATGTACACTGATTTTGTGCTTTACAGGTAACACGAGATATGTTTCCTCCAAAAAAAAAAATCCAACACCAGAAGCTCAACACTACAGATTGTCGTTCGCCTGCTTATTCAACTCTGGAGCGTTTGAAGCCTCCTAATGGAACAATGTGGAATCTCATACCTACAGCAACAAATGGAGTTATAAAAGAAATATAAAGGAAAGGACGAGAGAAAAGAAAACAACGTTGTAGAAAAATGCGACGAAAATATTACAATATGTAGAAAAATCTCACATGCTATCAAAGAATTACTCCAACAATGTTAACAACGTTGTTTACAATCTAAAATACCCCGAAGGGTGAAAGCTTGAGAGAATGACTGTATGAAGTAAGGATAATTTGCAGATAGACCCTATGTATATCTTGCGACTCATTACCCTTAAAAGCTTGAAATTGGCAGATTTGATCCCTTACATGATGGACAATAAGCAAAATGATTCCATGATTCAAACATGTAACCTTCTCCCCACAACGATAATCAAAAAGAACCAAGGCATAATAAAAACAGAAAGGTTATACATGGTTCTGTACAGTATTAGTTTGTATTCCATTGAATATGTAGGAAAGAAAGTTGAGAGAAGCACAAAACAAGGACATCAAACAGTTAAGTTGTATGCCCAAACTAGCGCACACGCTGGAATATAGCTCACAGAATAAGTGGAAGTCTGCAATACCTGAATGATCCAGTCATTTAGGATAGAAAGAAATGGAGGAAAACAAGAAATTTGAGGGGGGGGGGGGGGGGGGACGTTCCCAAATACCATCATCAAACAGTGATTTGATGATTTAATTTAAATTTGATGATTGAAAACAAATTCAAATAAATTCTTAAGTGAAGAGAATTTCAAAAAAATTCAAACCTATGAAAATATCCATCAAAATTGAGCCAGGACATCAATCTAGACTGAAGAGAAAATATAAGAAAACAATTCGAACTCAAATGAGAATTAACTCATAAATTTAAACAAATTAAGGAATAAGTTTTTGAGAATAAACAAATTAAGGAATATGCATATAATAAAAGAAGCACATGCATATTGGTTTTATCAACTTAAAATGAAACATTGGTTTATAGTGTTAAACTTACAGTCGAAACATTAGGTCACACCTAACTTGGTTGCACGTGCAAAATTACTGGTCATACTTTCAAAAGCAACTGGATGATCACTTTGTTTCAAGCTCGAATATTGGTTGCCACCATCGATACTCTCTTCGAATGAAGTGAAGTCAAGTTTTTTCTTCTCAACAGATTTTAATCTAGCACTTCGTTTGGATTGATAAGCTGGAGAACTATTGCTGTTAATTCCATTGCATAAGCTTGAAGTTGAAGCACCACACATATTTTCACTACTGGAGGTATTTACAGCAATTATCTTTGCCTTATTTGTCTTATCAGTTCTATCAGGAGCCACAGGTGAATCTGTTTTCCTCTTTCTGCTTAGTATGGAGGGAGTGTTTGTGTAACTCCTGGCAGCAGTTCTTATAATGGATTCAAAATTTTGCTCACCTGAACTCTTTCCATTTGAAAACAGTGGAGTTAGATAGCTATTGGGTGATGAAAATGTGCTGAAGGTGTATCCTTTTTCCATAAACTGATATGTGGTTGGTAAAGGAGATGCCACAGAAACATCGATATCTTCAAGTCGAGGTGGCACATAATAAAGAGGTTCATAATAAAGAGAAGAGATTTCAGGCTGCGACAAAGTTTGCGCTTTCTTGCTCTCCTGATCAATTTCACATGAATTTCTGAAATCAGCCAGTTGTGGCTCCAAATCTGAAGCATTCCCAGAGATAGGATCAATTTCAACAGCATCAGAATGATCACGTACTGTGACTGGTGCACCTGTTAGAGCTTCGGTGAGGGATAATTTAAAGGGCAAGGGCTCCAAACAATCCTCTCTCTCTTCCAATTTACAAGATTCAGTAGGCAGACTGGAACCTAAGCAAGCAGCAATTACTGCTAAATTTTTATTTCTTGTATCTGGCTCACTAGTCTCAAATAAAGTTTTGGCCCTTGTATCCGATGTTTTATTCGAACAAGAAAATAATCGTCCATTAGCTAGGTGCGTTGTGTCTTTGGAACCATAATGCATGGCAGGCTTTGGAGTTGCTGGAAGTTGACCGGTTGCTAAATAGAAATCTAACTTTTTCTTCAAGGAACTGTTCCAGTGGTTTTTTATTGAGTTGTCCGTCCTGCATATGAAAACATAGGTTAAGCAGAAAATACAAAGATGACCAAACAGAACAGTGACTTCAAACTAAAAGCTCAAAATCACCAAACAAACTATGAAAATAGTGCCAGTTTTATGTAGCCTAAAAAATGAACCTGAGATTACCACATAAAAGCTGGCGAACATTTAAAAAAAACAATGATTATCACAATGCAATGATAGAGCAGATAACAGAAGATTTTGCACAAGGGTAATGTTACACACGATACATCAGAAAGGAAGAAACTGCACACAGTATAAAAAATAAACAGTTATTATCAGAAAATAGTCATGGCAGGAGTTTCAAAAAACCACAATCTTCACCATGAGAATCTTCATACACATCACTTAAGCAAGAGTAACTTTATGTCATAATAATGGACTAAGCATGGTAGATTTTTGTAAGCATAGAACTGTGACTCATTATTGTGCATAATGCACATTGTCCATGAGGTTTGGGGGGGGGGGGGGGGGTGCAGATCCAATCCTGCTTTTTTTTACTGCATTTGACACCCCACATATGCAGCAAAGCCGAAAACATCATGGCTTTCCCCAGTAGAAGAGCTTTACATAATGATTAAAAAAACTCACCAAAAATCTGAAACTCTTTCAGATATTTGTAGAACAGAAGGCAAGCCATACCAGAAATTTCCTACATTTAGGAGTTTTGCATATGAGAAAATATTAGAAGCCTCGCTTTCTTAATCAGTAGCTGCCAAAATGGGAACAAATTTGATGCTGGAGATTCTATGTAGATCTCATCTGGAAAAAGACAAGACAGGTGGTCTGGGATGGGGTTCGTATAGTATGAAAGTTGATTGAGAATCTTATGTTGCAGATATATCTCTAATCTTCAGATGAAATGAATTTAAGCAAAAGAATTCTTATGAGAGAACCATACATTTTGAAGGCTAAATGTAACATGTCTTTTGATTGTAGGAGAGCATAAAACTCAAAAAAATATTCTGAGAAGTACCAATCCCAGAAAATTTCAATACGGAGAAGATAAGTACCAATCCTAACATATTTCAATACCTTCCAGGTAAGACCTTTGCAATTTCTGCCCATCTATTCCCATACACACGGTGTGCATTCATAAGAGCAAGTTCCTCTTCTACTGACCAAGCATCTCTTTTTATCATTGGATTCAAATGATTGTGCCACCTGAGGAAAATAAAAATAACCGCATTATATTCAGCATGCTAATACTAAAAAAAGTGAGGTAAAAAAAGCAAATGGATAAGGCAATGGAGAACTTGTACAATTAAGGACCTCCAGTTAGTGGGCATCTTATACCACTAATACTGACACACATATAACAAAAATAAGAAATTACTTCAAGTACGGTGTTGAGGAGAGAAGAGCTGAATGGAAAAGGTTTCCAATTACTTTATGGATCATGATTCTTACAGCTTGCTGATTGACAAGGTGCTGGTCAGTTTGGTGGGAATCATATACCATTAATATTGACACACACGTATAACCAAGATAAGCGATTATTTTAAGTTCTGTGTTAAGATGCAAAAGAGCTGAATGGAAAATGTTTTCAATTATTTGACTGATCATGATTCTTAAGGCTCGCATTTGACAAGGTGCTGGCTGGAAAGACTGGAATAATATGTCGCTGAACTTGAAACTTAAACAATTTGATAGTGTAACGGTTCAGAATCACCATTAGGTCCAGCATCAGTTGATAATGTCTTTTGCCAGTATGATCCCAAGACAATCTTTCAATTATTAGCCTATAATAGAAGGATTTTGCATATGGCACACTTATGCGTGCATAAAACAATGTGTATATCATAAGAGTGATTCATCCCCTGATAACAGACCTCTAAACCATAGTGTGGGAGACAAGAAAGGCAAGGAAAAAATAAAAATTTTAATTAATGTTTTTAAAAATCAACAATCACGAAGGCATTTAGTAACAAGTATAATATTAGAACTCGGAAGCTACCTCTCCCGACATTGTTTTCCAATGCGGCCCGGTAGTGATTTTGCTATAACAGACCATTTTGTCGGTCCATACTTCGCCACAAGTGCAACGATCTTTTCATCTTCCTGCAAATCAACAAATAATCAAGATAGAAAATTTAAGAAAGCAGAGGAGCATCACATTAAAGATGAGAACAAAACCTCTTGAGTCCATGGACCTTTGATAAGGTCTGGATTGAGAACCTTCTGCCAACGATGTAGACATTGCACTTCAGACCTATCTGGGAAAAATTCAGCTGCAAGATATAGAAACAAACATTAGAAACAAAAATATAGATGCTATTCTAAACTAAGCATTACATGCCACTATGGCCAGGCTCTGTGGTAAAAGGGTGGTTTTTGGATCATGAACATTCCAGAAATGAAGAAGAAGAAGAAGAAGAAGAAGCATTACACAATAAAGTACTTCACACTAAAACAAACAATCAGTAGAGAGGAGCGAAGATAGATAAGATAAGAACCTATTTTCTTCCAACATCTTCCCCTGTAAGCTTCTACAGCATGCCTTAATGTCTCATCCTGGGCAACAATCAGCAAAATTATTACTAGATTAAAAAAAAAATCTATTTGAATGAATTTATTATTCTTTATGGAATATCATATAAAATGATTAGCCACAAAGATAATGGAAGCAGAGCAGAGATATATGTGCAAACAATATAAAAAATTTATGAATAGTATACTGGATTTCTTCTAATGACAGTTCTCCCCTAAAGCTATTCTCAATAATATATTGAAAAGAGTATATATTTAGTTATATAAGATAATTGCAAGCAAAGTATACACATTGAGGATTAAAGTGCTAACCTCTTGAGGTGTCCAACCACCCTTTGCTCGCCTTATAGGGCCACTTGTTCTCCTAAGATTGGATCAAGCATGATTAGAAAGATAATAAACTAAATGACTATTCAGCAAAAATATTTAACCATATTTAACTGTTGCATTAGCAGGAGTTAACTTGGAAACTAATAATAAAAAGAAAATGTAGAATTTCTCTTCTTGCATTATTTTATTAAATCATTACCATCAAGTGAACAGACAATAACAGCTATCATACTTCAACTAGCAAAATTTAACCATAAAGTCAAGAACAATTTGAAATTCCTCCCATTATATTCCTTATTGGGAGTAACATGTTATATTATAACCTAAAACTGGTCCCCCAACTAACAAGAGAGCGTTTTAACCCTAATAACAAATTTGCTTCTAGAAATATCTTGCAGAAAACAAAAGTTAAAGAATAAAAATACTGCTTTTGCCTGTAGTATCAATAGTTTAAAGGATGTCTCAGAGATAATTCCATACGGAGCTATATCAAAATCTCCCACGATATCAATCACTGACACATGACTATGGGGTCATGCGGGTTAAATGGGTTAATTTTCACAGGATGACATAAAGAATGAATTATAAAAACTCAAATATGAGTGAGATTCATAATTTAATGGGATTGAAGTATTAAGTAATCTCTTATAAACAGGTATTAGGATCTCTAACCATCTCTAATCTTCGAGCTAATAAAGAGTTTCTCATCAAGGCAATAAACCAAAAAAAAAAGGATTCAATTTAACCTTTTAAACCACAATTCAGCCATAAAGTCAGCAGGCGAAATGGTCAATTTTCTCCATACTAAACCCTAGAATTATAGTACTATTCAGTATCATACCGTACTATCCAGACCATTTTAGCAAAAACGCACTAAACTGGAAATCTTCACAGGCCAAAAAATTCACATACGATCCTAATTCTCAGTTACAAAACCATACAAAACTAAACATTAACACCACAGAATCAACAACATTCAATCAAATTCAAGTTCAATTAGGTCAGCTATTACCTATGAGCTGGCAACGACGACACCACAGGGCTCGAAGCCGCAGGCGATGGGCTCGCAAACCCGTAACTCCCCTCTGACACTGAAGAGCTCGTCGATTCAGCAGCCGACTGCTTGTTCTCCACGCAGCACCTCTCCTCCATCTTCACCGCCGCCATCACTTCCACCATCTCAAATATCATAAATCCGGATTAGTCAATAAATCAAATATTAGTAACTTCAATAAAACATATCATTGTTTTTTCCCCCTAGTCCTACAAAAACCCCAAATTTTTCGCAATCAAGAACTCATCGATAACCCCACAAAACATCATAAAAATCCCAACTTTAAGCTCGAACTCCCCCAAAACCCTAACTTCAATCTCAATATCTAGAGTTCTAGATCGAAATAAAAAAAGCAAAAAAAATATCCGTCACTGTCGGTGCAAACTCGAGAACTGAGATCGAGGAATCGAGTTACCTTGGGCCGTTAGTTGACGGCCAGAATCGAGTCACCTTTCGATCATTCGAAACCCTAGAATTCAAGAAAACTCGGCCGTTGAACAGAGAAAGGGGAAGAAATTTTTTTTTTTTTTTTGGAGAGAGAAAGAAAGTATTATAGAAAGAGGGGAGTGGCGGCTGAAGTAACGGCGCCGTTAAGTTGAGGACCGGGAAGAGGAGAAGAGGGTTTGTAACGGTCGGTAACGGCGACGTTAGCGTTTGGGGGAGGTTAGTTTGAACCTCAAACGGACTCTTTCTTGATTAATTCTTAACCGTTGGATTTCAAAGAGAGCAATTGAATGGGACGTTTCAACTAATCTAGGGTTTTAATTTATGGAAGTTTAATTTTACTTTTTTAGATTATATGGTTATGTAATCATTAGCTTCAGCTACATTGAAGTTAATAAATCCTAATCAAATAAAATCTTTTTTTGATTGATTGTTGTTACGATCTTAACTCCAACCATGACAACTCATACTTACTTTGAGAAAACAAATTTATTAAGATGTGAAAAAAATTTTAAAAAAATCTCTCCTTATTAAATTTAAGAATCCATTCTTAAACCATAACTTTATATATATTTGATAGATGTTCATGATATGACTTGGGTAAAACATGACAGTGTAATAAGAGTGTTCTGTTTGGCAAAACTAGCTGAAAGCTGCGAGATTATAGCTGAAAGCTGTTAAGATAGCTGAAAGCTGTGAAATTGTAGCTGAAAGCTGATAGCTGTGTAGCTAGCTGATTGACTAGAGCTGTTTGGCAAAAGTAGCTGTACAACTAGCTTAAATTTGTTAAATGACTAAAAAGGACATGCAATATTATTGATATAAAATTAGAATTATTAGGGGCAAAAACGAAAGAAAAAAATTAGCAGCTCCTTCCCCAAAGACAAATGCTACTTGAGATAGCTTTCCAAAAGCTACTTGCAAAAGACACAATCTCCAAAATAACCCCCTCCTATTTTTGGTCACCAAACAGCTCTACTAGCTTATTGACCAAGTCAATAAGACACAAGCTCTTAGATAAGTCACTTTTTTTGGTTGCCAAACAGTACCTTACTGATAAACTAGCTGAGAGATTATAATTTGATTTTGTTTTTTTTTAATTGATGATATTCTGTGATATCTTTTATGGGGTTAAGATTGCAATTGCTTTTCTAAGCGTCTAAAGCTAAGATAAGATTTTAATTTTTAGATATATATCATGGAATCTTAACGAGTGTTTTGGTGAAGTCGGTTGATGCGCTTTTGGGTGTAAAAAGTTTGTCGGTTAAGGGGCCTAAGATCACAACTAATCGTGTTTGCTCTCCTACTATTTACTTAATTATTTTTTAAATTTTTTTTTGAGTTTTTGTTTAGTTATCTGAGACACAGTCGTTCTCTATTTTTAATGATGATTATGATCAATTTTAAAACTAACTTGGATTTGGATATTTTCAACAAACCCAGATTTAAAGACTTCGCAACAACGAGATAGTGAATAAAGTTCATTTTTAATGGTGGTTATAATTCACTGAAAACTAATTAATCCCCGGGTCGGACTACACGTTGACAAATCGCAGTAGTCATTCATAGAATGAGGAACAATTACTTGAGTTCGTGGGAGCCAATCAGTGACAAACCACCGAGAAGACTACCTATAATTTTCATTTTGCCAAGGTTTTTTTTTTCCTTTTTTTTTGTTTGGAGAGTTTCGAACTCATAATCTTTTTATATATACTAGTATAGCGCACGTGCTTTGCATAAAAGCATATATATATTTTTTTTTTATTTTGTTGGCCGCAAAATATGAAATGGCTTGTATAACAATGTAAATTCTAAACAATTATAATTTTATTTCAATGAATAAATTGTACGACAAAACTATGCATAAATAATTGCATGATTACTTATTATAGTTTGGATAATTATTATAATTTGTTCATAATTTATTAAAATAACTACAATATATTAAATAGTTCCTTTTCTTTTAAATGTAATAATATTATATTTGGTATAATTATAATACTATTATTAGTAACTATATTTGCATTTAATAGTTAGTTTATTACATTGTTAGTACATAATTTACTAAATTGTATAATTATTAAATTATAATGTAATTTATTAATTTAAAAAATACTATTAAAATCATTATAATATCAATTATATTACAATTATAATAAATACAAATGGGTTTTCATACTATTATCATACATTTAAATGCCTAATAAGATGTAAGGTAACATGTTGTCCTCCATAAGAGGTGAAATCTAAATATGTAAGGCATAAGCCTAATGAATTATTTTTTTGAAAATTATTCTAAAATTTTTAATATTATGTGAAGATAAATTAGGGATAAATTTAATAAATAACATAATTAAATAATAAAGTTATAGTGTGACCAAAGGTTTTGAATAAGTGAGGAAATGTATAATTAATAAGAGGTTGTATATAATTAGTGAATAATTAATTATAAATAATGATATATTTGAGAATTATCAAACATAAAAGGGCAAAAATGGAAATAAAAAATTTTGGCAAAACAATAATCTTTTATATGTAGTGAATATATATATATATATATATATATATATATATATATTCCTAAGGTGACGCATTAGATAATCATCTAAGCACGCGGTCTAAAATCACATGATTGAGCTACATTGTAGATGATCCGCTCCGTTGAATTTGATCTACATATTCTAAAACCCCAACACGCCAAACACGCCCTAAGAAAGAAGAGTAGATAACTCCACTAGTTAGTTTGCATTACTATTTGATGCGTTTTACTCTACTATTTTAAAGCTACTTTTTTTTAATGATATTTTAAAACTACTTTTTACTGATTGTAAATGTACTTTTTGATGATATTATACATAAAATAAACACGGTTGAGTCATGGCCCATTATGTATTGCCTGGGCTAAATGTTTGGCCCAACAATTCAAAACGCGGAGGAAACAGAAGAAGGAGCTGGCTAGCAAAACAAGAACAGGATTAGCGAGATATAACCAATAGGCGCTCCTTGGGAGCTTTTTTATGCGTTTGCAGAAGGCATCAGCCAAAAAATATTATATGCGTGATCCATTAGTAAATCACCGATAATTACTAAAAATCAATCACGAGGTTTTTCTTGCTATTGTTGATTGAATTAGTATAATGTTTAGTGCAATAGCGTTTTCCATTTTGGTATGATCAAGGTTATTGTGTTCGCATTCATAGCTTTGAGTCCTACATTTCTGATGAATTAACAATATGAGTGGATACAATGCTGGGGCAACAAAATGGAGCCAAAATCGAAATTCTGCTTCTAATCAATCACTTTGGATGTTTGAACGATAGCTTCTTAATAATTAACATGTTCTGACAACCTGTTGTATTTCCTGGAGAGATAAATAATCATAAAAATATTTTATATAATAAAAATAATAGATATGAGGTGATAAACAGAGTTTAACGCTCGTTTACATACTAAAACGATATTGAGTAAAATGGTACATACTTTCTTCCATTGTTGAATGTAATGAACACCGAATTGCTGATAATTGTTCTTCCTTGTCCACTCCACAAAAACCGAGATGATGGATTATTATCACAGGACTTGATTATTGATCATACATTGTGTGTGGACAAGTGACTCTCTTTATAGAATTCCTACCATCAAGGAGTTCATAACTACCAAATGTAGTTATGTCTTAAAAAACCCACCAAAGTAGTTAATTCCAAAATTCAAATTCAAGTTGCTATTAATATCACATAATAGAATATGAAGAGTTAAAATTCTAACATTCTCCCACTAGACTCAAATATTATATTAATGTTCTAATGACATAACAATATCGCAACTATACTTTATGGCCAAACAATTTGTTACAATTGAATAAGCAAAATAATTAATTCTTGAGAACCTTCATATATATATTTATGTACATATAACTTTGAGTCACACTTAATACACTTAAATAGCAATAAACGCATGACTTAAGCATAATGTCTACACTTTATTTGTCATGAATATAAAACACTAACAACATCAAATAAGTCTAGACATAAAACATAACGAACACTTAAATATTAACGAGCCTCGTGTTGCTTACGTGACCCTTAAATGGAATGACTGGTATAGCTTTAGTCAATGGGTCAGCAATCATGAACTCCGTTTTTGTGTGTTCAAACTTAACAATGTGATCACGAACTCGACCTTTAGCCTTAAGGAACTTGATGTCAATGTATTTCGATCGACTTTCGCTTTTATTGTTGTTAGCAAATGCAACCGCAGAGGTGTTGTCATAATAAATAAGCAATAGTTTTGAAATGAGATCAACCACTTTAAGCTCCACAACAAAATCCCTCAACCATGATGCATGTGATGATGCCTCGTAGCAACCTATAAATTATGCTTCCATAGTCGAGGATGCAACTAAACTTTGTTTCATACTTTTCCAGGATATTGCACCTCCAGCAAGTAGAACAATATATTCTGAAGTAAATTTTCTTGTATCGTCATAACTAGCCCAATCAGAATCCGTATATCCAATCATTTCTAAATGATCCGAATAACTATATGTGAGCCTGGTGGAGCTACAAACCTTCAGCATCTTATTAGTTCTTGTATAAAGAATTCAAAGTTGAAAATTTCAGCACTATATCATGCCTTACTTCCTATTATAGCTAAAGTAATGTGGAGGGATACTGTTTGGGAAGGACTAAGTTTTCCTAAGCATAGTTTTGTGATGTGGCTTGCCGCCCTTGACAAATTACTTACACAAGATAAACTTCTAAGCAGGGGGGTCATCAATCGCAATTGTTGTATCCTGTGCTCTGTAGATGCCATTGAATCTAGAAATCACATGTTCTTTGCCTGTTGCTTCTCAAGTGAAATTTGGAATGGTATTATGGATTGGCTAAAGTTCAACTGGAGATCCTGTGACTGGAATTTGCTCCTGAACTGGTATAATATCAGGTTGAGAAGAAGTGGCTTCAAAAATAAAATCAAGAGAATGACTTTGGCGACAACTGTTTACAGTATTTGGAGGGAAAGAAATACAAGAATCTTCATACAAGTTTGCAAGGGTGTTGATCTATTGATTAGGGAAATCAAAATGGATATCCTGTCCATCATCCTTAATAGCAATTTTCTGAATGAGCATAAGGATCTGATGTTGACGCTATGACCTGCGGTGGAAAAGGATCCTATCTTTGTAGAGGATTTGTTTGATGTGGAGGCTTTCATCTGAGATGGAAATAAGGAGCACAAGCTATGATTTGTTGCTCAAGTTTCTTACCTACAATCTGTGCACAAGCCTGGTTGTGCATGTTTTTACAATATGTGCATGTTTTTTGAGGTTATTTCATTGAGAAGCTTTGCTGGGCTATTTTTTAAGCTCTAGCTACTTTTTGTTATCTCTCATATGTGAGGAGATTCTTGATGTAAATACTTTTTACATATTGGTGATGAATAAATTTTCATTTACCAAAAAAAAAAAACTATATGTGAGCCTATAATCTTTAGTCCCTTTTAGGTATCTCGTTATCCTTTTGGCAGCTTTCCATTGAGCCATTCAAGGATTATTTTAATATCTTCTCAACATTCCTACTGAAAAGGCAAGATCTGGTCTTGTGCAAACAACCGCATACGTAAGACTTCCAATTGCAGAAGCATATGGAATGTTTTCCATTTCTTTTAGTTCTGAAACATTGCTTGGACAATAGTCCAAACCAAACTTGTCACCTTTGGAAATAGGTGCATCTTTAGGTGCACAATTCTGCATTCCAAATCTATCCAAAACGTTGTTAATGTAAGCCTTTTGAGATAATCCTAATTTTCTTAGGGATCTATCTCTGTGAATCATATAAGGACTCTGATACCAATTGTAAGAAGTTCTTATAGCATGATTAACAGAATTTAACACTCGTTTACATACTAAAACAAGATTGAGTAAAATGGTACATACCTTCATCCGTTGTTGAATGTAATGAACACCAAATTACCAATAATTGTTCTCCCTTGTCCACTCCACAACACAAAACCGAGATGATGACTTATTATCACATGACTTGATTATTGATCATACATTGTGTGTGGACAAGTGACTCTCTTTATAGAACTCCTACCATCAAGGAGCTCATAACTACCCAATGTAGTTATGTCTTAAAAAACCCACCAAAGTAGTTAATTCCAAAATTCAAATTCAAATTGCTATTCATGTCACATAATAGAATATGAAGAGTCAAAATTCTAACATAATCAAGTAACAATTTTTTAAAAAAAAATAGATAATAATGTTATCGACACCACTAATGAGAAACATCAAACGAAACACTCCAATCTTGCCAAGAGAAGGAAACATAAACAATCGAGAGGGAGGACGAGGTAGAGTGAGAGAGATTGACTACAATCTTATTGATTGTTAGTAGAATCATGACTTAGTTGTACGCTAGTGGAGATAATCATGTTGATTGCCAAACCTCGTAAATCCTCGTATTTTTTGTATATGGAGTGACATGATACCACACCAAGAAAAACCCAAAAAAAAAACTAAAAAACTAAAAAGGGAATTGAAAAGCACATCCGCAAACACAACCATTATACCCCCCCAACACGCACCAAATCACAACCAACAACAAACAAACTATGGACACCACCAACACCACCAACAACAACAACAAAGAGGAGAAGAAACGCAAGAACAAGAGCAACAAACACAACAAGCACAACCCCGACACCTCCCCCCACTTCAAGCCCACCTCCGACGTCAAAGGCCTCCGCTTCGGCGGCCAGTTCGTCGTCAAGTCCTTCACCGTCCGCCGTGCCTCCCCCCTCGAGCTCCTCCGCCTCCTCTCCCTGCCCCCGCCATCCCCGCCTGCTCAGCGCAACGCCGAGAACAACAAGTTCTTCCTCCCTTTCCCCTCGACGACCACATTCATCCCCACCAACTTCACCATCCTCGCGCACCACGCCTGGCACACCCTGACCCTCGGCCTGGGCACCAAGAAATCAAAGGCCGTCATCTTCGTGTTCGAATCGCCAGCGATGAAGCTCGCTGCCGACGGCCTGTGGCCGCACGTGGTCCCCCTGGGGGACGTCACCAAGAAGCTGATCAGGGGCATGTCAGGGTGCGAGATGGCGAGGTTCAAGTTCAGGAAGGGCTGCCTGACGATCTACGTCTACGCGGTGAGGAGGGCGGGGGGGAAGGGGTTCTCGTGCGCCGAGGATTTGAGGAGGCTCCTGGAGGCAGTGGTCGCGTTGAAGGATTTCCTGGACCACACCGCCATGCTCGCGCTGCCGAGCCAGAGGAGCATAATGTTTCAGCAGCATCCCGTCGTCGCAATGGCGCATTGAGTCGCGTTTAATTCCTGCAGGTTTTGATCGAGCGTGCTTCCAATTGATTTCATTGTTGTGATACGTAAAACTACAAGCGAATATTAATTAGAGGTGTTTGGGGGGTGTAACATTTGTAAAGAATTGATCTTATTTTGCTAAATAGAAAAATTTGTACCATCGTGATTCTGAGCGATTCGTTGGTTGTGTACATGATAGAATCATAAAAAAAAAAACACGATCTTTTTCATGCCCATGTAAGGAATTTTGTGAGCTCAAACGTCCATGTTTACTCTTCAAGTTTTACCGTGCGCAACACTACAAGCTCGTTGAAAAGGAGGAGCAAAAGAACCATCTAGCTAGAAAAAAATTCCAAGTCCAAAAGTAAAAGTAAAAGATTGGTTTGAGCGTCTTAGTCGCTTAAGAGGAAGAGTAGATGGAAGCAACGAAAGCTTTGTTTCGATCTTTCCCTGTTGTTAGTCTCAAATCAAAGGATGGAGAATTAGATTCTTCCAATAGAATTGAGATTGGCTGTAGACTAAAGTGGGGGGCTTATGATGACCACAGGGGACAAAGAGGGAGGTGAGGTGGGACCGCTGTTGAATTATCTTCGTTATTTCTTTTTTCCCTGTGCTTTTAATTTTGTCTGCCAAAGCTTGTGACAGGGACTCTAGCTCAGGACCATCTATCTATCTTTTTTTTTTTTTGCATTTATTTTCATCTGCTCATGCGGAGGGCCCCAATTGAGCCCCTCGATCTTATGAGGAGGCAGCGGGATCATTACAGCGCCAGCAGGCTCACATGTAGGGTGCTGTTGGGAGTTAGGAGTGGTCGGTGCTTAATTGGAGCTTTGAGCTTTTGTTGAGGCCAGGCCTAAAAACAATGCGGAATGAGCCTGTTCAGATTATAATGCTGGCCTCCAACACGCGATGGTAGCCTGTTCCGCAACCTCCCAGGGTGGGAGTAGGATCGATCACGGTCCTATTTTGAGAAGAAAATCTTGTTCTCTTTGTTGTTGTTGTTGTTGTTGAAAAACTGGGTCCCAGCCGAAAAAGGGTACCATAAACCGGCAGGACAAAAAACGACCCGGTTTGACTCAAACTGGGTCAGGATTAGTCCTAGCTCAATTTTGAGGAGTTCGACAAAAGCTCTTAATTCTCCAATCACCGAGTCATTTTTTTTCCGTTGAAAGGATTGAGATCTGCTACAAATAAGAGTCAACACCTCCATTTAGTTTAAGGTAATACTCATCTTCATCTACAAGGCGAAGTAACCAAGCATTTTGGTGGTTATCCTTACTTGGAAATTTGTTCACAAATTGTTAGGACCACCGGTACCACCCCCATTACTTTTTGACCTACCTGCTGTTTTAACTTCCAAGGTCCGAATGTGGATATACACATGACGGATCGTCACTTAAAAGTTGTTTCAATTAGAGCTACTAGCGTGCACCCCGTGCTTGCCTCCATTTTTTTTATTTCCGCTACAGTAAGTCTGTATTTAAATACAGTTCTTGTCTCTTCTTTGAATCTGTGCATTTAATGGCCTTGATTGCACATTATAAAAACATCTCAATAGATTCTCCATCATTTTATTCTCAGCAGGATTAACCTCTGATTTCCTATGTTTTCACTTATTTCCGCTACTACTAGAATATAGTGTGTTCTTTCTAAAGCTTGAGGTCTTCTAGCTCTATCTGCTAATTTATTTATCTTTCCCTGCTTTCTTCTTTCAGTCTTGGATTTAAACCCAAAGCTTTATCCTAGTAATTTCGCAAGCCGGGGTTAAATTAAAAGTGGAAACCAATCTCAAAAAGGTAAGAGAAAAAGTAAAAGGATTCACTAGAAACAAGAAGTACAACTAGTAACTCACAACAAAAATGAAACCAAACTGCGCCTAAATGGAAATCATGAAACTAAAATTAAAATAGACGATAAGCTAGAGGGGCAAGAATCGCAAAAGTAATACTAACCACAGGATTCTAGACAGCAGAACGATTTACGATTAACTCATTTACTTCAATCATTCTCCAACACTTACAATAAATTGACCGTAAGCATTAATCATTACATGTGATACAAACAAAGTTTAGGCACTAACGAACAAGCGAGTGCACGCTAGCTAGCTGCCCAACACAAAATGAGTCGTACGAGAAAAATGCATACACGTATTTACTTTACGAAATGCGTCTATACGAGGAAGAGCTCGAGCTCTAATAATGTCAACAGTCGATTTATAACTCAAACCAATGA